>JAVJIF010028441.1:0-17500 GCA_038442645.1 Agave tequilana | reverse complement strand
CAAGCTGCGGTCGACCGTCCCGGTCGACCGGCTGAAGCCAGGAAACAATGTTAAGGGATTAAAAACTTGATTTTTTTGGTTGAAGTAAAATCCCATAAAATCACAGAAAATCTATAAAAATAGTTTTACTAATATACTTTGATAATCAAACATGCTTGCACAAAATCAAGGCATGTTATAAATGATTTGGACTATTTTTGTAATATGGAAAAATTGGCTCAAATGAAAAACAGTATTTTTTCAAACTTGATTTTTCAAAACTTATTTTTCCAAAACTTCACCAAATACAAAAACAAGATATTTAAACAACTTTGAAAGCATATGGTGTATGGATATGATCCTCTACATAAACATGGTGAAATTAAACATGGTTTTGATTAAAAACATATAAACTAGAATACCAAAAACCAAGCATGTATTTTCTAAAATAGAAAATCTTTTGTAATAACAAAACTATCAAGAGTGTGTGTGTATATGTACTTGAGCAATCCACCAACTATTCTATCCTTTACATTTTAACTAAAAACAAAATCTTCTAAAACAAACCTAGACACAAGTCTTCATTCACTTGAAGTCTTCTCATCTTCTTGACTTGGTCCAAACACGATCCATAGAGCTAGACTCCTCTTGAGTACTTGATGTGGTCTTGATGCACAAGCTCTTAAATCAAACCGTGTTAGCTCCAAAACTTGACTTTAAATCCTTTGTTGAAGCTACACACCTACTAAGATCTTGATCATGAATCTGTCACTAATTAAACACAAGATCATTAGTACTATAACTACATGAGTTGATCATCATCAAAACTAGAGTGATGGGCCTTCGAGCCAACAATCTCCCCCTTTTTGATGATGATAAAACTCATGAAGTTATATATGCATGGATTAAAGTAAAGCTTCAAAGAAGCTCCCCCTTAACTCATGCATAACAAACAAATAAATAAATATGCAATGTATGCTCATAAATATGTATGCAAATGAAGGAGTAAACATGCTAATCAAGCATAAAACAAAATCATAAAATCTTTTCTCCTATTTGCAAAACAAAACATATATGCATAAACACAAATACTACTCCCCTTAAGCAAGGAAAACAAATACTTCTCCCCTTAAGCTAGGAAAACATGCATATATCTCAAATACTTCTCCCCCTTTTTGTCAGTCATCAACAAAAGGGTTAAAGTAAAAACAAAATCATCAAATTTTTCTCCCCCTTTTTGTCATAAACAAAGAGACCAATAAGGGGTGTGAACAAATAAGTCAATAAAAGGTTATATGCGATATACATTCATGAAGAGGAAGACGGTAAAGTAACTTCCCTACACATATATATTACATGAAAGAGGGATGACAAGCCCTAATTCACATAACGTATAATATGTAATGCATAAGAAGAGATGTGAAGCTCTCCCTACACACGTGTACCACATAAAGAAGAGTTGTCAAGCTCCTCAATATACAATACACTCAACATGAATTTATATGTAGAAGAGATGTTAAGCTCTCCTTGCATATAGGTAATACAAATCAAAAAATTTTGATTTTTCTTATAGAACAAAATTTTGAATTTTCTCAATAAAACAAATCTTGAGAATTTTTCTTAAATTTTTATTTTCTTATCATAAACAACTTTGTGCTTTAAACATGTACAACAATTTTAACTCAAGCACAAATAACTCATATATATGAATGAAAAATGAGTATACCAAATGAAATTGATACATACATATATAAGAAAACAAAATATGAGAGTTTACAAAAGTAGAGTCAAATCGATACCAAATGAAATGATTCAATGTTCCAATTGAAACAATAATAGGATCATGTGTATATCTCATAAACATAGAAGAATAAATAACTAGTTAAATTAATTTTTGAAAAACTAGTTAAAGATCCTTCAAAACAAATCATATGTTTTTCATGAAACATACTAAATACACAAAATTCAAGCACTCATGGTCCATACAGCTCAAAAATAATCATGAAACAAAGTCATGAATAAACAAATAAGGTGTGAGTGTTCAAAAATCATGTAACTAGCATTTTCATGAAAATAGTCAATGAAGCTCAAAATGATCAAACAAATTATTCATTTTATTTTATCAAACAAAACATGAAGATTTATTTTTCATTAAAACAAAACAAACTTCTAGGTATATGTATGATTTATCTAAATCTAACAATATGCATACATATCCCAAACATAAAAGAGTCTATTAAAGGTATTTGCATGAAGGCAAGAGACTCACGGGTATACATGTATATTTATTAGATTTGAATAAAAATTACATATACATGAAGTAAACCATGAAAATAGGCAAAACAAGTATAAATGAAAGAATCATCAAAACTAGCCTATATATGTGCATATAGTGGGTACAAATGAGCATGAAGTGTAAACATATATGAATCAATTTGTTCTCACTATTTGTACATGTATAAATACAAGTTTTGATAAAAACTACATTTAAACTAGTTTACCACATGAAGCACATAAAACAAATGAACATGCTAAAAATATGATATATGATCCAGCATATAAATAAATAAAGAGTTTAGAAATAGTTACCAACTAAGGAACTATGTTCCAAAACTCCAAATATGGTGGTTATCCCACCAAACCTCCTTGATAGCGATGCATTTATATATGTGTCCATCAAGTCCATGTGCATCCACCATCAAGGCACCATCCCTCTCACGTCGTGTGAGAGCCCTCACCTACATCAAAAACACACGGTAGGGGTTTGGTACTGATTGGTAGTCAAAAGTGCATTTTTATCATCATATATACCGTCACATTTGCACATTTAGTCATATTATAATGCACATTTATTAATATTTCTTTATTTAATATGTGCAGGCCTCGAATTGTTATGTTAGCAATAAATAAAGCCTAAAGAGCCCCAAAGCCCAGATCCAAGCCCATGTTTGAAGCCCAGGTGAAGAAGCGCAAATACAAAGATTCAAAATGCAAATACAAGGGCTAAAAGTTGCAAATATCAGAAATTAGGGTTGGATAGACTTCTATCAAACCCTAAACACCTGCGGGATAAGGATAAAAAGCCAAGATAAAGAGGAATTTCGTGGAGAGAAGATTTGAAGAAATCTGGATTAAGGGTAACTTGATTACCAAGTTACCTCGAAAATCCAGATTTAAAAGGCCAGGATCCACCTTCCAGTAGCAAACGCCCACTTTGACGGACCAGGAGAGGCCACGCGCCAAAGCGCGTGGCCAGGAGACACAATATTGCCGCGGAGGCGCGGCAAAAGCCGCGCATCCGCGGCAATCTGGATAGAGTTGGGTATCAGGTTTTGTGGTGATGTTTATCGGGGACTCCTCTACATTCTGCCCTATAAATATCAGAGCATTCGCAACAGGGAGGGGCATGCAGAGACGATTAGGGTTTTCTTTAGCCACTTTTATTCAAAGTTGTAATTTTTATTTTCATGCTCGTTGTGGAAGAAGAAGGAGCTTTGTAATTGGAGATCTCATCTGCAATAAAGGTTACTTTCTTTTGCACATTTAATTCTTGCTATTTTATTTTCTCTGTGTTTATTCGCTTCGGTTTTCATCTGTGATCTCGTGTTTTCTTTCTTCTTCTTTTCTTCTAATTAAAAATAAAAAAAAAATAAAAAAATAAATAATTTGAAAAAGAAAAAAAAATGATGTCCAACTAATTCTTTGTATGGTTTGCTGATCACTTAAGCAACCCTAGGGCAAGTAGGATTTGAATCGATTGATGACCATCCATCAGAAACCCTAGGTTTAATAATTGTTTTTCTTGAAGATAAAACTGATAACTAGATCTATTAATCTAGGTTGCACAATTAAAGGACTCATCATGACTTCATGCTTAAGAACTAGGACGGCCTAAAGTTAAGATTAATCTTTTCTTAAGCTGTACTTAGATGTTAGGATGAAACTTGTTTAGTTTTTAATAATGGAACTTAGTATAATCTAGTATCGTATTTTCTTACTTGAATCACTCTTAATAACCTAGGGTAAATCACATTTATCTCAAGATGAAATTCAACATCCAAGACTTGCATAGTGGGTTGTGGTAGTAGATCAGTAAAACCATGCTTTTTAATCCATATTCTCTTCAAATCTAATCTCTTCTGTGTTTACTCAAAGCATACGAGGAATCTGCCGCAAAAGCTTGCATCGCATCCTTCCCTGAGGATCACGACCCGCTCGAGCCCTTGCTACAGCGGATTCGCATTGAGACTAAGAATTCTGAACTCTATTTCAATCGATAAAATCTCAATCAAATTTTGGCGCCGTTGCCGGGGAAGGAACGGCACGATTTCTCTTTCTAATCATTCTTTCTCTTCTGTTGCAGGTACAGAGAACAGGAAGCAGAATCAGAGTAGCAGAAGACACATATTGCTATCCAGTGCCTCTGCCCTAGAAGGCAGAGCACTTGGACCTACACTTTTGCCGCGTTTCCACGGCAAAAGCCGCGGGTCCGCGGCAAGTGTAGCTGACTACTGACAGAATTTTCTGCAGGTTGCTCTGCAGTGCAAAAAAATTATAATTCTGCTGTGATATTATTGCTCTGTGATCACACTGCAACTGTTAATAATTAACATTAACCTATTTGTTGGAAAAAAATAAAAAAATATTTTTAGACTCTTGCATTTTAGGGCACGTGTCTATTTTTAATTCTTTAATTCTGTTGAAGAGTGCTGGCGACAAGGTACGTCTGCATAGCATATAGATTAGGAAGCACTCTTGTTTGTTTACTGCTTTCTTGAGTGTTACTTTTCTACAGCTTTACACGTACACTAAATCATCTTAAGGGCATAACCCATAACAAAGATAAGGTGGGGATTTCATCACCCTTCCTTGGCCCACAAATCATACCAGTCACACTCACAACCCTAACCCTAATTAAAACTTGACTAGACGTTGGCCCCTAAGGTAACTCGGACTCAATAGGAGATTGACCGAAGAAGGAAAGTTGTTCGAAATTAACCCTTGCCAAATCGGTGTCTAGCGAAGGGATTGAGGGCCGAAAGCCCGAAGAACGGTGGTTATTTAATTAAGGAACGTCTCTGACGGAAAACCTCCCACCGGTCTTGCCCTGAACTGGCCGATTAGCTCGTGGTTGACGTCGACAATAGACCTCCTAAGGACAGTCTAAAGTTAGGAGTCGTCTAGGTCAAGGATAACCCTAGAATAGGATTTTTGTTTGTTTTTCTTTTTCTTTGATTGGGTGAACTTGTTTGCTGATTGTGCATGACCGCTTGGTCGAGAGACCCACTCACATCCAGGCTAACTAGAACTAGTTCACCACCCGAGCTCAAGCCCGACTCACACATGGCACAACAACAGTCACTCCAAGATAGGTTCTATCCTATTAGAACCTCTCTTCCTTCTTGCATCCAGCTCACTATCGAAAGTGTTGACCCATATGAACTCAAGCCACAATACATCAACACTCTTCCCAAATTTCACGGACTTGAATCTGAGGATGCATACTTCTTCATAAGGGAATTTGAAGAAGTATGTCAAATGATGAATATGCCTAAGTTAGGAGACGATGCTATCAAACTTAGGTTTATCCCCTTTGCTTTGAAGGATTTAGCAAAGAAATGGCTCTACAGTCTAGAGGCCGGTTCTATATCTTCTTGGGATAATTTCATTAAGGCCTTCTTAAAGAAATTTATCCCGTTCACAAGACTGCACTGATTAGGAAGAATATCCTCCAGTTTAAGCAAACAGCCAATGAATCTTTTTGGAAATACTTCGAGCGTTTTAAGGATCTCCTTGCCCAATGTCCTCACCATGGGATAGAGAAATGGCGACTTTGCCAAGTTCTCTATGATGGATTAGATTATTCTACTAAAACACTGTTAGAATCCATGTGTCAAGGAGGATTTCTGCAAAAGAATGAAGATGAAGGATGGACATTGTTTGAGGAATTAGCTGAAAAATCCATCCAATGGGACCCTACTCCTGAAAAATCTAGGACTAATGACCCTACTTCTTCTAAAGGAGGTATCCATTCCATTGAGGCCAACGTAGCAACCGATGCTAAGTTAGCTGCTGTTATGCGTAGATTAGAGGCTCTTGAAACGAAAGAGCCAGTCTCTGTGAACCAAGTCAGCCCAACATCTTCGGCGGGCTGTACTTATTGTCAAGATATGAACCATGTGTTCGAGGAATGTCCTGTTTTCATCGCGCATCAAAGCTTGCCCGAACATACGAGTGCGGCCTTCACAAGGCCCGCCAACAATCCTTATGCACCCACCTACAATCCCGGTTGGAGAAACCACCCCAATTTCTCATGGGGCCCAAGTAACAATGAGCAGATTAGGCCCAAATTCTCCAACAATTTCCAAAATCCGCCCTATCAGCAAGGTTTTCCCAGTCAAAATCAGCCACCTTCTTTCCAATATACACAAATGGAAACAAGGATGTCCAACATGGAAAGGAAGATGGACACCTAGTTAAAAGCCAAGACACGCTGGCTCAAGCCCTAAGTAGGATAGAGCTCCAATTGAACCAGCAAGAGAGACAGAGGGGTACCCTGCCGAGTCAACCATTGCCTAACCCTAGGAATCCTAGGCCAGCCAATGAGGCTCAAGACCCAAATCAGTGTCATATGGTCCATACACTCAGATCGGGGAAACAAGTTGATAATCAAGTATCCATGCCATCGGATCCATCTAGCTCCACTTCCATTCCATCTAGCTCCACTCCTTCTCCATCCAGCCCCAAGGAAACTGAAGCTGAAAAGTCAGCAGATCAGTTGCACCAGCCTATAGCTCCATTTCCAAATAGGCTTAGAAGCAACAACAATGCACACATGGAGAAATTATTAGAGGTGTTCAATCAAGTTAGGCTCAACATTCCACTTCTTGATGCAATCCAACAGGTCCCTAGTTATGCCAAATTCATTAAGGACATGTGCACCAAGAAAAGAAAGACTAATGTGCCTAAGAAGGTTTTTCTAGCCACTAACATTAGTGAGCTACTGTCCAACCAGATCCCTATCAAGTATAAGGACCCAGGTTGCCCCACCATTTCTTGCACCATAGGTCGAGCCGAAATCAATCGAGCACTCCTCGATTTAGGAGCCAGCATCAATTTGCTCCCTTTCTCCGTGTATCAACAACTTGGATTAGGTGAACTCAACCCGACCCAAGTTACTATTCAGTTGGCTGACCGCTCTATCAAAGTTCCAAAGGGAGAGATCAATGACGTTCTCATACGGGTTGGAGAATTCATTTACCCGGTCGATTTCATTGTCTTAGAGACACAACCTGTGTCTAATCCTAGGTCCCAAACTCCCGTTATCTTAGGAAGACCATTCCTAGCAACCGCTAATGCAATTATAAATTGTAGAAACGGTTCCATGAGACTGACTTTTGGGGATATGACCAAGGAAGTCAATGTTTTCAACCTAGGTAAGCATCCCTACGATGTGACCGACCAACCCTTTGAGGTTAACTCCATTGAGAACATGACGAGTGAGCATAATGATGAGATCATATTTGAGTCAGAGGAAGAGGAAGAGTTAGAAACAAGTGATATCAGTCTTGATGAGATCGAATGGGAATCAAATCTGAGTTCGATAGAAATGGGAGATTCTAGCATCACACCGCCACCCATTGAGCTAACTCCTTCTTTGGAGTTAAAAGCCTTGCCCAAACATCTTAAGTACGCCTACCTAGGTGAACAAGAGACGTTACCGGTCATAGTTGCATCTAATTTGACCAATAGGCAAGAGGAGGACCTGCTGGCAACCCTTAGGAGACATAGGGAAGCCATTGGTTGGACTATGGCAGATATTAAGGGACTGAGCCCTACGATAGTCCAGCATCGTATTCATCTTGAGGAAGGGACTAGACCGAAAAGGGATCCACAGCGTAGACTAAACCCACTTATGCAGGAGGCTGTACAAGCCGAGATAGTAAAACTGTTAGATAATGGGATAATTTATTCCATTTCCGATAGCGAATGGGTGAGCCCAATGCACGTGGTCCCTAAGAAGTCTAGCTTTACAGTGGTAGAGAACGACAAACATGAGTTAGTGCAAACACGATTGCCTACCAAGGTGAGAGTATGCATAGACTACCGTAAGTTGAATGCAGCCACTAGGAAAGATCATTTTCCCCTCCTTTCATCGATCAAATGTTGGAAAGATTAGCAGGTCATGAGTATTACTGCTTTTTGGATGGGTATTCAGGGTATAACCAAATCCCTATAGCCCCGGAGGATCAAGAGAAAACAACGTTCACGTGTCCATTTGGGACATTTGCTTACCGTCGAATGCCTTTCGGCCTATGCAATGCCCCCGCCACATTCCAACGTTGTATGTTAAGCTTGTTTTCTGATATGGTCGAGCGTTTCCTAGAGATTTTCATGGACGACTTCTCAGTCTATGGAAATTCATTTGACCAGTGTCTCCATCATTTGGAGCTAGTGCTGAGTAGGTGCACCGAGAAGAACTTGACCCTCAATTGGGAAAAATGTCACTTCATGGTGCAACAAGGGATTGTCCTAGGTCATGAGATATCTAGGGAAGGGATTAAGGTAGACAAGGCCAAAGTGGAAATCATTGCGAAACTTCCACTTCCTCGATGCGTGAAGGACATTCGATCCTTTTTAGGACACGCCGGATTTTATCGTAGGTTCATTAAGGACTTTAGCAAAATTGCTAGACCCCTTACAAACCTTCTAGCTAAGGACGTGTCCTTCATCTTTGATGATAGGTGCCATAGTGCTTGGGAGAAATTGAAAGTGGAACTTATATCTGCCCCTATCATCTCACCTCCGGACTGGTCCAAGCCTTTTGAGATCATGTGTGACGCTTCTGATTTTGCGATAGGTGCTGTCTTAGGACAGCGTAAGGACAATAAGCAGCACGTGATCTACTATTCGAGTAGGACGCTTAATGAGGCCCAAATGAACTATACTACCACCGAGAAGGAATTCTTGGCAGTAGTGTTCGCTTTGGAGAAATTCCGTCCATACCTACTTGGGACTAAGACCACGATCTTCACTGACCATTCTGCTCTGCGATACCTTATGCTTAAGAAAGATGCGAAGGCCCGACTCATTCGTTGGATCCTTCTACTGCAAGAATTTGATCTCGAAATTCGAGATAAAAAAGGTGTCGAAAATGTCGTAGCTGACCATCTCTCTCGTGTGCCCAACGCACCTTCTGTCGAGCTGCCCATCAATGACAATTTTCCCGATGAGCAACTTCTAGCCATCTCTAAGGAGCCATGGTTTGCGGACATAGTAAACTACTTAGTCACAAACCAAACACCACCTAGTTGGTCCAAACAGGATAGATACCGATTCTTGTCTCAAGTTCGGTATTACATGTGGGAAGATCCTTATCTTTTCAAATATTGTAGCGACCAAATCATTAGGAGATGTGTCCCCGATGAGGAGACTAGAAGTGTGCTAGCTTTTTGTCATGAGTTCGCTTGCGGTGGACATTTTGGTCCTCGCAAAACTGCCGAGAAAATTCTGCAAAGTGGCTTTTATTGGCCAACTGTGTTTAGAGATGCATTTGAGTATTGCAAGACTTGCACAAGATGTCAAATGATAGGAAGAATTTCCAAACGAAATATGATGCCCCTAAATCCCATTCTAGAAGTAGAACTTTTCGACGTATGGGGCATTGATTTTATGGGACCTTTCCCTAATTCGTTTGGGCACCAATACATCTTGTTGGCCGTAGACTATGTGTCGAAGTGGGTAGAAGCTGTCCCTTGCAAGACAAATGACAACAAAGTTGTTGTCAAATTCTTGAAAGATAATATCATCTCACGCTTTGGAATCCCTCGAGCCATCATTAGCGACAATGGCACACATTTTTGCAATAGAACTTTTGAAGCTCTTATGCGAAAATATGCCATTACTCACAAGTTGTCTACGCCCTACCATCCTCAAACTAGCGGGCAGGTAGAAGTTTCTAATAGACAAGTCAAGCTCATTTTGGAGAAGACTGTGAATCAGAATAGGAAGGACTGGTCCATCAAACTGGTGGATGCCCTATGGGCATATAGGACTGCCTACAAGACGATTCTAGGAATGTCTCCCTATAGACTAGTCTTTGGAAAGGCTTGCCACCTTCCTGTCGAGCTAGAGCACCGGGCCCTATGGGCAATTAAGCAGCTAAATTTCGATTTAGATAAAGCCGGTGAGTTTCGGAAATTACAAATTTCTGAACTAGAGGAATTGAGGAATGATGCATACGAGAATGCGAAGATTGCGAAGGATAGAGTTAAGGTTTTTCACGATAAATTCATCACGAGAAAAACTTTTGTCCAAGGACAAAAAGTTTTACTTTACAACTCTAGACTTCATCTCTTTCCCGGCAAATTGAAGTCAAGATGGACAGGACCATTCATTGTTAAGACGGTGTTTCCACACGGAGCCATAGAGATCTACGATCCCAAAAATGGCAATTCATTCAAGGTAAATGGTCAACGTCTTAAAATCTTTTTGGAGTCTGTACCGGAAGCTAATGCGGCGATGGGTCTTTTTGACCCACTGTATCGGTGATTATATCTTTCTGCCAATTCATGCATTCCATACATTTCATTCATACATTAGGGACAATGCATGAAACAAGTGTGGGGGAAGGGTATGTAATATATTTAAAAAAAAATATATATATATAATAATATATTTAAAAAAAAAATTAAAAAAAAAATAAAAAAAATAAAAAAATTAAAAAAAAAAAATGTTATAAAAAGGAAATATTTTGACTTATTTTTTGAAAGAAATCTAAGTTAGTTTTAAGGATTAGGAAAATCATGATTAGGATTTCTAAAAACTTGGTCAAAATAAATAAATTGTTTAATTTTTAGGTATAGGAGAGAAATTGAATAAATAATTAGTCTTGATTTTTACCTTAATGAAATATGCATACCAAATGCATATCTAGGATTCTAAGACAAAGACCTTGTGCCTCATAAAAAAAATAATAATAAAAAAAAAGAGAAAAAAAAAAAAATAATTCACCAATTAAGCTGATACATGTGCCTCAAGAAGCATAAGTATTCACGCCTAAAGGTGAATGCAAAAAAAAAAAATAAAAAAAAAAATAATACCTTAGTTTTGTGGCCTAGTTCACTTGAATTTGAGTCCGCGGGGTGTTTTCTCACCTGGTGCCCTAAGACCGACCGGTTTGGGAGTCACCGACTTTAAGTTCGCTACATGGGTGGATTAGAAAGTCCGAGGGAACTAAGGAAAAATTACTTATATGTACTAACACATCTAATAATCAATTAGTTAGGTATTAGGGCCTCAAGAAGCCTTGATACTTATACGAAAGAAAATTAGATGAGTTATACATACCAAAAATATATATATATATATTAACACATCTAATAGTCAATTAGTTAGGTATGAGGGCCTCAAGAAGCCTTGATACTTACACGAAAGAAAATTAGATGATGTTATAAAAATAATAAAGAGGCATGAGAGTCCAAGTTAAGGAATTCCTAGATTCACAAGGGTGCGTATGACTTTTGGTAACGAAAAAGACTATATTAGAAATTCAATTTTAATTCTTACCTAAAATGGACAACAATTGACTTTATTAAGACTAGGTTTGAGGAATGAATAAAAATGAGGATCCTAAAACTTATAGACTACTTAGTCTCTTCAATAATAATTCAAATATTTTCTTTTTATGGATTTTGTGGGTGTAATCCGCTGAAAACCCTCACGAGACAACACTCGTCCTCTAGGGTAACCTAGAGGTTTAACGGCTTGTTGCACATGCTAAGTGCAACCGTGATTCCTACGAAAGTGAGTTAGGTTAGATTAATTTTTCTTTTTCTTTATTTTTACTCGAGGACGAGCAAAAAGATAAGTGTGGGGGTGTGATTGGTAGTCAAAAGTGCATTTTTATCATCATATATACCGTCACATTTGCACATTTAGTCATATTATAATGCACATTTATTAATATTTCTTTATTTAATATGTGCAGGCCTCGAATTGTTATGTTAGCAATAAATAAAGCCTAAAGAGCCCCAAAGCCCAGATCCAAGCCCATGTTTGAAGCCCAGGTGAAGAAGCGCAAATACAAAGATTCAAAATGCAAATACAAGGGCTAAAAGTTGCAAATATCAGAAATTAGGGTTGGATAGACTTCTATCAAACCCTAAACACCTGCGGGATAAGGATAAAAAGCCAAGATAAAGAGGAATTTCGTGGAGAGAAGATTTGAAGAAATCTGGATTAAGGGTAACTTGATTACCAAGTTACCTCGAAAATCCAGATTTAAAAGGCCAGGATCCACCTTCCAGTAGCAAACGCCCACTTTGACGGACCAGGAGAGGCCACGCGCCAAAGCGCGTGGCCAGGAGACACAATATTGCCGCGGAGGCGCGGCAAAAGCCGCGCATCCGCGGCAATCTGGATAGAGTTGGGTATCAGGTTTTGTGGTGATGTTTATCCGGGACTCCTCTACATTCTGCCCTATAAATATCAGAGCATTCGCAACAGGGAGGGGCATGCAGAGACGATTAGGGTTTTCTTTAGCCACTTTTATTCAAAGTTGTAATTTTTATTTTCATGCTCGTTGTGGAAGAAGAAGGAGCTTTGTAATTGGAGATCTCATCTGCAATAAAGGTTACTTTCTTTTGCACATTTAATTCTTGCTATTTTATTTTCTCTGTGTTTATTCGCTTCGGTTTTCATCTGTGATCTCGTGTTTTCTTTCTTCTTCTTTTCTTCTAATTAAAAATAAAAAAAATAAAAAAATAAATAATTTGAAAAAGAAAAAAAATGATGTCCAACTAATTCTTTGTATGGTTTGCTGATCACTTAAGCAACCCTAGGGCAAGTAGGATTTGAATCGATTGATGACCATCCATCAGAAACCCTAGGTTTAATAATTGTTTTTCTTGAAGATAAAACTGATAACTAGATCTATTAATCTAGGTTGCACAATTAAAGGACTCATCATGACTTCATGCTTAAGAACTAGGACGGCCTAAAGTTAAGATTAATCTTTTCTTAAGCTGTACTTAGATGTTAGGATGAAACTTGTTTAGTTTTTAATAATGGAACTTAGTATAATCTAGTATCGTATTTTCTTACTTGAATCACTCTTAATAACCTAGGGTAAATCACATTTATCTCAAGATGAAATTCAACATCCAAGACTTGCATAGTGGGTTGTGGTAGTAGATCAGTAAAACCATGCTTTTTAATCCATATTCTCTTCAAATCTAATCTCTTCTGTGTTTACTCAAAGCATACGAGGAATCTGCCGCAAAAGCTTGCATCGCATCCTTCCCTGAGGATCACGACCCGCTCGAGCCCTTGCTACAGCGGATTCGCATTGAGACTAAGAATTCTGAACTCTATTTCAATCGATAAAATCTCAATCAGGTACCCATTTTTTTTTGGGTCCTTGGGGGTTAGTCTTGTAAGGAACCCAAACATTTTTATGATTAGCAAAATTAATATGATGCATCTTATTAAAACAAATTTTGCTAAATGACCTTTGCGGCCACAATGTGTACACTTATACACCTTAGGATGCTTATGTGTATGTGTATGATCGTGGCGTGCAACATAAGCATATGCATGATGATGTGCATGAGAATGTGGAGCTTGTTTCTTTGAAAACATAGACTCCAATCTAGAATGATTAAATGCACATGTGCTCAAAGTAGAGCTCAAACAATTAATTTTCTTTTTCAAAAATTTAACTTCTATTTTGATCAATAGAGGTGGTGGCATGTAAAGCATGATCAAAAGTCTTTTTCTTTTTAGAAACCTTTTCTTTTTCTTTTTCAAAAATTTTTCTTTTCAAAGTAGTGTTTTCTTGAAAAGCAATTTCCTTCTGTTTTTCCACCAAAACAATTTTATTTTTCAAAGATGTGTTTCCTTCACAAAGATTATTTAATTTGAACATTAAGGAATTTCATTTTTCAAAATTTCATTTTCTTTTTCCATGCATGCAACCTTAGTTCTAAATGAATCATTTTCTTTAAGCATGCAATCAAATTTCTTTTTCAAATTTTTATTATCTTTTCTAAGCATGTCATATTTCTCAAGTAATAGTTGACAAAAAAGATGAAAGCTCATCATATGACATGTTAACATCTTCTACCTCGGATTCGGTAGTTACCTCAAGGGGGTTGTCCCCTTGGACCATATAGCACTTGTTAGAGACGTCACTTCTAACATCCGAATCGCTCCCGGCATAATATAGATCCTTTTCACCAAGGGAGGTGATGATGTTCCAAGCTACAAAAGTCGAATCAATGTTAGAAACCCTAGATAAATAATCATCATTTAGGGTAGACTTTAAAGCATGAAGGGCTTTTGCATTAGCCTCAATATTCTTGCCATTTAAACAATATGAATCATTAATGATGGCAAGGTAAACATGAATGCCTAGGGTTTTGAGGTACAATGACATCTTAACCTTCCAAATTTAGATGTTAAGGATGTCAAAGGTGGGAGGTGACATGAATTTCATGGTGTGTGTACAAATATTGTGATTAGCCTAAAAATGAGGATCTTTAACTCTAGGTTGTAAGACCCAAATTCAGAGCACTTGGCTCTGATACCAATTGTAGGATCACCTAGAGGGGGGAGTGAATAGGTGATGGCTAATCTAATGGTCACTAAATGCCAAATAATGCGGAAGTAAAAACTATTATGACCTAAATAAACTATTTAAACTAAACACCACGTATAACACAAGAGTGTAGCCGATTTCCTGTGAAGGGCTCTGGACTAACTCCTCTAGATTCCCCTAGATAAGGGTTGAGGTGCAGCGTTGGCTCTCTTGGTTAAATACAAGTGTTAGCAAACAAACCCAAGCATGTATATCAATAAGGCACAATATGAATATCAAGCATGTAAGGATAAGCATAATAATAGCATGCAAGATATAACAAAAGACAAGGAGAGAGAGAGAGTGAGCAATCGCAAGCACAAGGGATTTATTTCGAGGTTCGAGCACATTTGCTCTACATCCCCGCCTTCGACACACGAAGGATTTCCACTATAATCGATCCCACCGGATCACTCGGTGCCGCAACACCTATAAGCTCTCGGACTCCCTAACCCGTACACACCGCAAGCCCCACAAGCTCGCCGAGGCCACACCTCAAACAACAAGTTCGCACCCGAACTCGAAACACCGCGGACACACACGTCCGCCTCCTCAAAGTACAAGAAAGAAGTCTTTGGTGATCACAACACTTTGATCACCTAAAAAACAATCTCACTACAACACTCCTATAGGATGAATAGCAATGGATAGCTCAAGTGTTGTGTGAGAAAACAAGGAAAGAGATGGTGAAGGAAAACTCAAGAAAATCTCTTTTAACACTCTTGATAAAAACTCCCTTTTGATTGGAAGTATTAGCTCTCAATTTAGTGGAGAAAACTCTTTTAAAGAAGTGGGAAAAACTGGCTCAAAGTACTAAAAAATCTTGTTTAGAAACAATGTCCAAACCCCCAAATTTATAGGGTTAGAAAAACTAGCCGTTGGGGTCTGACAGAACTGTCGGTCGACCCGCCCGGTCGACCGGTCAACGGTCATATTTCAGACCGTTGTGCCATCGGTCGACCGTCGGTCGACCGAGGCCAGGATACAGAGAGCAAGTTTTCTCTGTCCGGTCGACCGCCCGGTCGGCCGGTTCCTTTCCAGAGAGCAGAGCTCTCTGGACGGTCGACCGGGTCGGTCGACCGGCCTCCTGCCAGAACTGGCGTGCACGTCTGTGCACGTCGGTCGACCGTGACGGTCGGCCGACTTCAAGCTGCGGTCGACCGTCCCGGTCGACCGGCTGAAGCCAGGAAATAATGTTAGGGATTAAAAACTTGGTCTTTATGGTTGAAGTAAAATCCCATAAAATCACAGAAAATCTACAAAAATACTTTTACTAATATACTTTGATAACCAAACATGCTTGCACAAAATTAAGGCATGTTATAAATGATTTGGACTATTTTGTAATATGGAAAAATTGGCTCAAATGAAAAACAGTATTTTTCCAAACTTGATTTTTCAAAACTTGTTTTTCAAAACTTCACCAAATACAAAAACAAGATATTTAAACAACTTTGAAAGCATATGGTGTATGGATATGATCCACTACACAAACATGGTGAAATTAAACATGGTTTTGGTTAAAACATATAAACTAGAATACCAAAAACCAAGCATGTATTTTCTAAAATAGAAAATCTTTTGTAAAAAACAAAACTATCAAGAGTGTGTGTGTATATGTACTTGAGCAATCCACCAACTATTCTATCCTTTACATTTTAACTAAAAACAAAATCTTCTAATATAAATCTAGACACAAGTCTTCATTTTCTTGAAGTCTTCACTTGAAGTCTTCTCATCTTCTTGACTTGGTCCAAACACGATCCATAGAGCTAGACTCCTCTTGAGTACTTGATGTGGTCTTGATGCACAAGCTCTTGAATCAAACCGTGTAAGCTCCAAAACTTGACTTTAAATCCTTTGTTGAAGCTACACACCTACTAATATCTTGATCATGAATCTGTCACTAATTAAACACAAGATCATTAGTACTATAACTACATGAGTTGATCATCATCAAAACTAGAGTGATGGGCCTTCGGGCCAACAAAACATACATATACATGTATATCACACGTGCACACCATTTGCCCCCTTTCCTTCACGAATGGGTACCAAATATAAACACATGTATCTCATTCGCACTCCACTTTCTTTGATGAATGGATGCAACACATATACACATATATACCACTCGCATTCCCTTTTCTTCAACGAGTGGATACAAACTTCTACTTCATCAATCTCCGCCAATAACTCCTCCTATTCATCGTTTACATACACACATCCAATTCACATCCGCATATATATAATTATTTGTATTTGCATATACATACATCATCAATCAATCAATCAATCACAATCGGATTTATCATGAGTTTACTCAATTATAAGATAAATTTTTTAGAGTACTTATGGTATCATTCATTCACATACATGTAAATGTACTACACACCACCACGTTCATGTATTTCTAAGTTCATATATGACATGAAGTTCAATTTATTAGGTAAAGTATCAAAATCTAATCACGTACTTGTTGATCAAGTTATAATATCATAACCAAAATTCTAACTTAATATCCACGTAACAGTTTTCGATTAGGGTTCATGATATATCAACAATAATTTCACAACTTTGGTATATATTATGGTTGCAAACAATCATCACACATATGCACATGCAAAGATATGTCAAGTTGTATGCTAAGTTACAATATTATCGGTTATAATCATCGCTACTCGATTAGAGTTAATGTAGTTAAGCTAATTATCAATTTTTTTATCTTAACAATATTTTAATTAAGATTTACAATTACTCATGTACATTATTAGTCACCACTTAGTTAAGTTTTCAATCCATGCCACATAAAATCCACTAATCAGAGATAAGTTACTCACAGGATTGTCAATTCCTCGATACTTGAATGGTCGAATCGCCACC
>JAVJIF010028440.1:0-10570 GCA_038442645.1 Agave tequilana | reverse complement strand
TGGATATTCAAGGTTCAATTTAGAAGCACTAGTACTAACAAGGAGAACTCCCCATGTGTGGTGCTGTCCAAGTCATATTATGACTTTGAAGTGACATTAATACATGGTGACCTCAGTTGATAATCAGGATGAGTTGCTAGGCGCGGGCCGATTCAATCAGACCAAATTCAAGTTCGATTCAAAGATTAAGTCTCTGCTGTGACTCGGATTCTGAGTTGGATACAAGTTTGAAAATTTTGCTCGAACAGATTCGGACTCGATTTGTGATGTGGATTATGAGCTGTATTCCTACTAGGACTAGGAGGTGAAAGGGCTATATGCACCCATACAAAGAGAGCATGAGATCATCCAAAAAGTAAAGCAAATTCTTCAGGCAAATCTTGTACACTTGTAACAGAGATACAGAGATCACCAAGAGAAAAGAATAATTCTTGTAATCCACTTCATAAAGTAATAAAACTCCTCCCCTCTCTCCGTTGACGTAGGCAAATTGCCGAACCACGTAAATCTTCTTGTTTGTGATTGTTTGTTGTTTTCTTGTTCATCATCAAGCGAGTTCATTACTCTGAGCGAGTTCTAATAATTAGCTAGATGGGAATGGGTAGGTAGATTAGATATGTAAATTAGGTAAGATATCACAAGGTGGGTTCACTAGAAACATGTTGGATTTTACCCAAACTTGATCATGACAAAGCACACATCCATGAAGGCTTAAACTCTTGATAGATTTCACATTTTCACTGGTGGGAGGTGACCCTTCTCCCTTGGGGACAGCCGTCAAGCCTCAATACTCTACTCCACATATCCCCATCCAGTGCATCCCTTCCCACCATTTGCAAACCATTCTAACTCCTCTGGGATATACAGCAAAGTTTCTTCAAATATTTTGCTAGGTTGAACTCATGGCCTGGTGGTTGGCCTTGATACCAATTGTTATAGAGGACCCCCACACACCAAAGAATATTGAAAATAATAGGTAATTCTGTTATATTTATATGGGTACCATATCCTGGTTTCACCAATTCCACATTGGGTTAGCCCAATTGGATAGTGTAAATAGTAGATAGCATGGGGGGGTAACAGGAACTACCAACCGAAATTCTGCCCTGCAGACAACCACCTCCAGCTCAATCTCTCTAATATATTTGTCTTCTATGCAGTTGATGTTGACTTGCACAATTTAATCCATACAAACTAAAGGTAGTGAAATTTCTTGAATGTATAATGGAAGCTTTAGAAGATTTGAGGTTTATCGTATGGTTATTGGATGTGAGATTACAAACCTGTGACATAGTTTTTCCTCTCCTTGCTGCAATTCCTTTCAAGGAACTAAGTAAAGGATCCAGTCCTGGGAGAATCTGACGAAATAGCAAACCACTGCAAGAGATAAAAGTGACTCATACAAATTAATCTCTCTTTTAGAATCTTCCTTTAATAGAGAAAGTGCAAGAAAAATACCGTGGGCCACGTGGGAGCTTTGAAACTGTGTATTTTCCTGTGAGCATTCCTAATCCAAGAGGACTGTATGAAATTATCCGGATACCTAGAGAATCACATACTTCTTTCAGTTCCTTTTGATCATCACCCATGCTTAGCAATGAAAATTGAACCTGCAATAAAAATTAAACTATCTGAATGAAATTGGTAAGCTGCCAACGATAATATCCAACACGAAAGGAGTAAGATGGAGCACCTGAGAAAAATTGCTAATCCAACAAATATGAAACAAGTAAGATGGAGAACCTGAGCTGAGCACAATGGAACACCTCGAGATTTAAGGTGGTCATGAATTTTAATGAGTTGCTTAGGCCCATAGTTGCTCACACCAACAGCTCGAACTAAACCCTAGCCATTACATACATCCATTTTTTGTCAATTGCTGAAGGAATACAATACAGAAAATTGAGTAAATTATAATAATTCTATTTAAAAAAAGATATTTATGCAAAGAGAACATTTTCAGAAAGACTATCGAATTTGCATCCTGAAGATGGGACAATTACGATTTCATTAGCAAACTTACTATATTTGCGCATGTGTACTTAAAAGAGGAAAAAGAACACTCAAAATGATCTTGTGTTTTAAAAGTCAATCACCAAGCTTGCCTATTCATCAATATCTTAGCCCGGATTTATCACCTAAGCAGCTCGGGTTGCATGAAGGAGGCAAATTATATAACTGACATCCCCTAAAACCAACTAGGGCTCCCCTTCTTCAATTTCTCTGAATAGTGCCTAACAAAAAAGGCATATCACAACATGGTGCATCGTCCTTTCAGCCATTTCATTTTAAGCAGTATAGAATTTAATGATATATGATCCATGTTCTCAACTGTTTATAACAAACATGGATCCAAGGCATTGTACCCAACTGATATCGGCATCCATATCCATATCCTGATCAATTAAAGTACATATGGATATGGATAATATCAATATGCAGTCCATTTTCAGCCCTGGTGTCGAGTCATATCCTAGTCTTCGAAGATTGCAGCATTTCACTGCACCATAGAGTTGACAACTAATATTGCAAGGAAATAAGAGGTTTCATCATAAGTGTGATTCAAACCCAGCCAACAAGTGCTAAAGATGAAAACCAAGATGATCCAGAAAAGATCAAGTCAACCCCCCAAGACTGTAAGAAATGGCAGAAGTAAAACAAGAACTCTCCAAAAATTATAGTGAGATTTGAGGTTAAACCAGTGGACCAAATGGATAAATTATATAGTGGTCCCAAAAGAAGAAGAAGACATCAATTATCTTAATGTAAATTGTTGTCAAGAAAATAGCAAATATCTGACAATCTGTTGTAGTTATACACAAGTATGCTACCTTTTCATACATTGCTACCAGTCCATCCCAAAGAGCCAATTCCTGTGAAGGTGCATAATTTGCAGTTGACCAATGTAACTGCCCAATTCCTATCTGCTCAAGTTCCATTCTGTTTAATGAAGACCTATTTGACAAAGCCAATCCTTAGAATACATAAAAAAAGCAGATGATCAAGAGACAACTAGTGGTATGACTTGAAGACCAATGCAGAGAAACCATATTAAAAAGACAGATCAGTTACATTTTAAGAAAACTAAAGGTTTTATGTTGTTTTTTCTCCGTGTGTGCATCAATTAGCAATCAGAAAGAATACTTGCAGGCTTTCACAAATTGTCCAGTGTCAGGCGCCAGGGATATGCAGCAAACTTTGTTGCAATGACAATATTATCCCGAACTTTAGATGGCCCTGCAACATAGATAAAAAAACAATGAAACTACAGAGTCAAATACAATTAGAATTCTAATGAGGGTATCAAATAAAAATAAATATATACTTCAAGAAAAATCTATACTGCAAATCTCCAAGTACAACAATATGGGAGTACTAATGAATAGCAACAGATAACAGCATATAACACGTAAAACCTCTATAAGATTACTTGTTGATATCAGAAAGATAAGATTGCACTTACAAGAGTAATGTCCAGATGGTATATGAAGCTAATGAAGAGCCAATACATAATGAAATGCCTCCATAGCCATACATTATGCAGGTGGTAATTTGGCTAACCTTGATATTCACGAATGAATTTCCCAAGTAGCCTTTCACTCTGCCCAGTCAATCTTCCAGTTCCATAGGAATCAGCAGTATCAAAAAGATTAATTCCATTCCTTACTGCTAGATTAAATGTCTCCTGCAGTACACCATCCATTTCTTCCTGATATCCCAGAGTAGCTTGTTTCCCCAGGCCCATGTTCCAAATCCCATGGGAGAAACAGATAATGGACCGAGTTTAACCTAGAATTAAGCAAACAAAACATCTCTTTTATTAGAACTGACAGAATCATCACTAGGTTTATGAAAGCCAACCAAGAATGACAGTAAGGTCAAATAACCAGTGAATAGAACATGATCTATTATCTTAATCTGAATGGTAGATTGGGAATCAGAAGCTCAAAGAAAACAAATGTCATGTTCCAAATAGATTCCAACATAAAGATTACAGAAAAACTGAATCTGACAGGGAAGTGATATGCTGGTTGAAAGTAAAGGCGGTTTCAATATAGGCCTGGGCTTGAAGTGTAAGCAGTAGTCTAGCTCATACAAAGGAAGAAAGGACGGAAAGAGGAGGATGCTGGCACCAGTGGTCAGCATGTGTAAAATCATTTTTATTTATAAAAGTAAAGCTTTTCTCAGAATGAAAAACGAAAGAAAAGTTGCTTCTTACGGATTTAACAAGGAAGGCTACCATAACAAAGCAACACTTCACAGCATCAGTAATGATCTGGAGTGATACTGATACTGGATACCCGAACATTCAGGTGAAACAGTATGTACTGGACTATTGGACCTTATTTTCCTATCACATAGAGGAATATTTCACCTAGAGCATGCAAGATGATGGGAATTTTAGACTTTAGGAGGCCGAAAATAGTTTTCAATGACTCTTTTGTGATGGAAATAAGGTGTAAAAGCTTTTCAAGGCCTTTAATAATCACTAAAGGTGGTATATTAGTGAGGAACCTAGAGATGTGAACACTCATATTCAGGCATTGACTTCAACTGACTTCACAAGTTGTCAAGGGCACTGCACAACACTTGGGACCAGTGAAGGAGCAAGCTATCATGTCTAACTTATCACACGAAGATGAAATCATTCAGTAAAAATATGCCACTCTTCAGTAAAGTTGCACAAGTGCTCCATATAGACATAACGATCAAGAATGAAAGAACGTTTTCTTCCAGTGGTCCCATTATGACAGGGATGCAAGGTCATGCCTTCCGAAGGGGATACACCAATCGGGGAATATCTTTAAGTAAAAGAACAAGAAATTATGAACTTCCATCTTATTTATAATGTTCAACACGCACGTAGGCACTCACCACAGGTTCGAAATCTCGGCCGTTCAGGTTCCGACTTGGCCGAGTCGGAACCGGATCAGTCCTCTCCGGTCCGCGTTCGTGCCACGAGTTTAAGAAATCGCTCGACTCAGGGCTGACTCGGCCCGACTCGAGCTTCTCGGCCGAATCAGATCGGGACTTGGTCTGACTCGGCCGAGACGCCCGAGTCGGGCAGCCCCGAGTCGAGCGATCTTTTGGCCCATGAATCACTAGTTCTCTACTCGTGACAGTGAGCTCGCTTTAAAAGTTGAGCTCAGATCTGCTCGCAACGGAAAGAAAAAAAAGAAAACTCACCAGATCTGCTCGCAAGACGCCAGCATCACCTCCTCCGAGACCTGCTCAGCTCGCCTCGCCTCCTCCGGCGATCCTTCAGGTCTCTCTCTCCCTGTCTCTCTCCCCCCTCTCTGTCTCTGTCTCTCTCCCCCTCTCTGTCTCCCTCTCTCTCTCCCTCTCTCACTCTCCCCTACTCCTCTCAGTTCTCTCTCTCTCTCTTCCTCCTCCTCCTCTCTGTCTCTGTTGCAAAGAGAAGGAGGGGGACGGGGGGAGAAGGAGGGTTTTTTTTTTTGGGGGGGGGGGGATAGAGGGGTGGGTGGGTTATTTAATTAAGTTATTTATTATTATTAGTTTAGATTAGATTAGATTAGTGTAGTTTACTTTAATAGTAATTTAATTTAGTTAGTTTAATTTACTTTAGTGTAGTTTAATTTAGTTAATTCAATTCAATTCAATTTATATTACTTTAGTTTAGATTAGTTAATTTTAATTAAATTAAATTAATTAAATTTAGTTAGTTTAAATTAATTAATTTAATTTAATTTAGTTTAGATTAGTTATTTTAGATGATGGTGATGAAAGCCTAACCAAAAGGATAAGGGTATTGCGGTGGATCATCCACTTCTAGTAGTGATGATGAAGATGGTGGTAATGACGGTGAAGAAGTGGTGATGATGACAATAATGGGAGAGACATTGGTGCTCAGGGAAGGACCTATGATGCTGGTGGAAGCCAACAAGGTGCTGCTACTATGACATGAGATTCAAATTATTATGTCATACATGTACTGATCATGGAGGCGGATTAGGGATTTCAGATTAGCGTAGGCGTTTGAATCACCTGGTTGATTTTTCTAATGATTATTCAGGTGGACATGAGAACTACTCGTGAGGTTATCATCCTGGGGTTATCATAATCTTGAAGGTCATATGCAGGACTTGACATCAGGCCAACATTATGGTATGGGATATGGCTATGACCAGATGTCACAATTTGACATATCTGTGAGTACTAGTGATGTGAAACTGGGTGCAAGTGACATCAGAAATCAGTGATAAAACTAAACTTACTAGTTTTACTACAAATTACGATCTTCGGTAGAACTAAATTTAAATCTAATTATATAGCAAGATGAATTTTTGATAAAATTATATAACTCACAATGTGGACAATTCCAATCGTCACAAATCATACGTCAACACTCAGTTAATCAGAAAAATCCTACGAGCAATATCAGAATAATAAAGTACAAAGGCATGTAGAATCACACACACTCATTATGATTTGTAGACAACAGAGAAATCATGATAATATACTAAAAATAAAAATAAACAGTGCAGCCGATAGATATTCTGAATTGTTAAGAACAGAACTTACCTGTCGAGAAGCTTCGTTCTCGAATTCCTGTGGTATTGACTCTGCTTTAGTGCTCTTCTCTAATCTACTTGAACGTGGAACTCAACGTAGTATTTGTGTTGTTGCAGGTCCTTGTCTATTGGTGGGATCACTGGTCTGTGTTCATGCAGAAAGAAAGCGAGTGATGGGGACAGCAGAGGGGAGTTCGCTATTGTGGCTTGCTGGATGTCGACGCATACAAGGAAGAGGAGATCTCTTATGCTGTTGCTGCTGCCGCCTGCTAGATCTGGACGCACACAAAGAGGGGGAGAGGGCGGGGGTCCTGCGACTGTTGCTTGCTAGATCTGGACGCGCACAAGGAGGGGAGAGGGCGGGGTCCTGCGACTGTTGCTTGTTGGATCTGGACGCACACAAGGAGCGGGAGGGTGGAGTTCTTGGGTTGTTTTGCGTGTACTACTGTTGATCATATAGGCAAGGGGAAGGGAGGACTGCTGCTGAATTTTCAAAGGAAGAGATTGAGAATTGAGAGGGAGTGAAATTCTGTAATTGGGTTGGGGGAAAACAATTGGCGCAAGGGAGGGAAAAAGGGCCGTGAGCGGCACTGTTGGGGGTTCCTGCCTGCTCACACAATGGAAAGAAAAGAGAGAGTAATCTTCTTTTGTAAATGATGAAGCTTATCAGTTAATTAACCACTTGTAGTTGAATTAGTAAATTTGGGTTTATGATTGGGATTTGGATTTGGATTGTAAGTGGATAAATGGTTGGCTTTGTAATTGAAATCTGAATTTTGGATGGAGATAAGATAAAGGTAATTAGGAAAAGATTTCACACATTAATCCTTAATGAAAATGAATTTCACATTCAGATCCAAAGGATATTTTTATAACTGAAAATCCACAATTTGTTTTCATGAAAGAGCGCATTAATTATTTATTTCAAACAAAACCAATTAAATAGGCTTACAATAACTGGACTTTTCCCACATAACCGATGTGGTACTAAAAAAACGGAACAAAAAAACAAAAATAATACTAAAAGAAAAGTACAGACTCCAGTTGAAGTATAATCCTGACTAAATCCAAACAGATGCAGCTCGACGCCTCCTACGCTGATACACGTGATCGTATCTCCTCTTCGGACACGCTGATAACATATCCTCATCATTCTCCCCAGGTGAGAGAGAACACGACTCCGTCGAGTCAGGTGTAGAGAAACTCTCATAGTACTCCAATAGATCTGGATCAATCTGCTGTAACTCACTGCGATTCAGCCACGTGTCCTCAGCGGGTGACTTCCCTTTCCAGCGTATCAGATACCGTCGAGTTCCATCATCTCTCAAAGAGATAATTTCATTATCTAAGATTTTATTAATATTCTCTGTTGTATTAGGACTGATATCTGGGAATGGGGGAAGTGGGGGTCTCTCAAAAAATGGCTCAGGGGTAGGCTCATCAACCAGTGGGTTACTGGGGTTGAAATTTGGACCCTTGTACCCTACTAGATCCTCAATATTTAAAGAAGAATTAATTTCAAAATCTTCAGGAAGATCAATAACATAAGCACCGTCGTTTAATTTCGTTAAGATTCTGAATGGTCCAGCACTACGAGCATGTAATTTTTTAACAGTCCCAGAAGAAACCGTTCCGGACGAATCCAGATCATCACAAGGTCGTCAATATCAAAAGTTTTAAATTTTCTCCTAACATCAGCTCGTAGCTTGTAGTCAAAGTTGCTTTGTTTAATTTTATCACTGATGACTTTGTGCAATTCATGTACATGCGTGACAGAGGAGACAGACTCAGAGACTCTATAATAGTCAACTATAGGAATGAGATCAATAAGCTGTCTAGACCTAAAGCCATATACTATTTCATGTGAACTCTTACCTGTTGTCCTATTAACTGATGAATATATGAAAACTCGGCAATAGACAACTTTAGATCCCAACTTTCAATATGTTCACAAACGAGGGTACGCAATAAATTTTCTAGACTTCTATTCACAATCTCGGTTTGGCCGTCAATCTAAAGGTGAAAAGCAGTGGAGAACTTCAATTTCGTGCCTACATGTGCTAAAGGGTCTTCCAGAAATAATTAATAAACTTAACATCCTTATCGGACACAATGGTCTTAGGCAGACCGTTCATGTTTAATGACGCTATCGAAAAAGATTTTGGCCACCCTAGAGGCGTCAGAAGTACGGAAGCAAGGCAAGAAGTGGACCATTTTAGAAAAATGGTCCACGACAACTAGGACTGGATCATACTTTCCAAGAGTTTCCAGGAGTCCTAGCACAAAGTCCATACTAACATCCTGCCATGGACAATTGGGACCGGTAATGGAGTGTACAAACCGGTGTTTTGTTTCTGTTCTTTGCGAGTTGACAGGTGTGACACCTTCCAACATGTTTGGCAACGTTACATTTTAACCCTGGCCTATAGAACTAATACTCAACGACTTCCATGGCCTTCTCATTCCCGAAATGCTCAACTAGACCACCAACATGCAATTTTCACACAAGAAATTCTCTAAGAGAGGTTCTTGGGATGCATAACTTTCAGCCTAGAAAGAGATACCCATCATGCAGGGTATAACCATCCACTTCTTGAATCGATCCATCTATCAATATGGCGTATATGTCGAAAAAATTGGGACATGACTCGTATTCAACTTTTATCTTCTCAAAGTCGTTTACCACCGTGGACACCTTGGTCAAAATGAAAATACGGCGAATAAGGGCATCAGCGGCTTTGTTTTCTACTCCCGCTTTGTGGCGTAGAGTGAACGTGTAGTCTTGAAGGAACTCAATCCATCGCCCATGTCACGCATTCAGTATCTTTTGAGAGTAAATGTACTTTAGGACCTCATGATCAGAGAAGAGAACAAACTCATGTGGCAAAAGGTAATGTCGCCAATAGCAAAGTGCCTCAATCACCGCATAGAATTCTTTATCATAAGTGGAGTATCGTTGTCGGGCATCATTCAGTTCCTCACTAAAGTAAGCAACTGGATGACCTTCTTGAGCGAGAACTCCACCTATTCCAATTCCTGATGCGTCACACGCCACTTCAAAGACTTTAGAAAAATCAGGGAATCGCATAACAAGAGCGCTGACCATTCTCTTCTTGATCTCAATAAATGCTTTCGTGGCAGCATGCGACCAGTTGAATTCTCTCTTCTTCAAACAGTCGATGATTGGAGCTATGACAGTGCTAAACCCTTTGATGAACCGATAATAGAAGGTAGCGAGCCCGTGAAAACTTCTTACATCACGAATCGTCTTAGGCTCCGGCCATTCCTCATGGGCTCTAATCTTCTCAGGATCCGCAGAAACTCCATCAGCAGATCTACAAATCTGAGGAATTGAACTTATGTATAGAGAAAGGTGCACTTCTTAGGATTAGCGTACAACTCTTCCTTCCTCAATACAGAACAAACTTGACGTAGATGGTCGAGGTGTTGCTCACGAGATTGGTTGTAGATGAGGATGTCGTTAAATTATACTACCAAGAATTGCCCACAAAAGGTCGTAGTAATTGCATCATCACTCTCATGAAAGTACTCGGGGCATTGGTCAATCAAAAGGTATGACCATCCACTCATATAACCCATCTTTCGTTTTGAAGGCGGTCTTTCATCATCTCCGGAAACGGATGCGAATTGGTGATAACCACTTTTGAAATCAATCTTGGAGAAAATAGTGACACCAGACATCATATCCAACATATCATCCAGTCTAGGAATGAGAGAAAATGGTATTTAACTGTTATCTTGTTGATGGCACGGCTATCACACACATACGCCAAGATCCATCTTTTTGGGAGTTAGG
Organism: Agave tequilana; assembly: GCA_038442645.1. NCBI lineage: Eukaryota > Viridiplantae > Streptophyta > Magnoliopsida > Asparagales > Asparagaceae > Agave > Agave tequilana. Next base: position 220 of record JAVJIF010028440.1, on the reverse strand, counting down.
AAGGTGAGCACCGCGCAAGGACTCATGCTCTCTTGGATGAAGCCCTTTCTTATCAATTCGTCAACTTGCCTCTTCAGTTCGACATGCTCGGTGGGGTTCATCCTATAGTGGGGCAAGTGGGAAGACTAGCTCCTGGGACTAAATCATATGTGGTGTATGTCACGCATCAGTGAAAGCTTGTCCGGGAGGTCTTCAGGAAATACATCAGCGAACTCCGCAA
>JAVJIF010028439.1:0-70130 GCA_038442645.1 Agave tequilana | reverse complement strand
AAACAATTGAGCTATTCATTGATTATTCATCCTATAGGAGTGTTATTGTGAGAGTGTTTATTGGTGATCAAAGTGTTTAGATCACCAAGAGTTCTTTCTTGTTCTTTGAGGAGGCGGACAAGTGTGTTCGCGGTGTTTTCGAGTTCGTGTGTGAACTCTTTGTTTGAGGTGCGGCCTCGGCGAGCCGGTGGGCTTGCGTTGTGTACGGACTAGGGAGTCTGAGAGCTTGTAGGTGTTGCGGCACCGAGTGATCCGGTGGGATTGATTTTAGTGGAAATCCTTCGTAGTGTCGAAGGCGGGGATGTAGAGCAAGTGTGCTCGAACCTCGAAACAAATCCCTTGTGTTTGCGATTGCTCACTCTCTCTCTCCCTTACTAGTTTATATCTTGCATGCTATTATTGTGTTTATCTTTACATGCTTGATATTCATATTGTGCTAAATTGTTATATGCTTGGGGATTGTTTGCTAACACTAGTTTTCAACCAAGAGAGCCAACGCGGCACCTCAACTCTTATCTAGAGGAATCTTGAGGAGTTAGTCCAGAGCCCTTCACGGGGAATTCAGCTACACTCTTGTGTTAAACTTGGTGTTTAGTTAAGATTTTAGTTTGCATCATAATAGTTTAATTCCGCATTTAGTGACCATTAGATTAGCCATCACCTATTCACCCCCCCTCTAGGTGATTTACAATTAGTATCAGAGCCAAGTGCTCTTGATTTGGGTCTAACAACCTAGAGTTAAAGATCCTCATTTTAGGCTAATCACAATATTTGTACACACACCATGGACTTCATGTCACCACCCACCTTTGACATTCTTAACATCCAAATTTGGAAGGTTAAGATGTCTTTGTACCTCAAGGCCTTAGGTATTCATGTTTATCTTGCCATCGCTAATGATTTATATTGTTTAAATGGCAAAAATAATGAGGCTAATACAAAAGCCCTAAATGCTTTGAAGAGTACCCTAAATGATGATTATTTATCTAGTGTTGCTAACATTGATTCGGCTTTTGTAGCATGGAACATCATCACCTCCCTTGGCGAAAAAGATCTATATTATGCGGGGAGCGACTCGGATGTTGGAAGCAACACCTCCAACGTGTGCTACATAGTCCAAGGGGATAACCCCCTTGAGGTAACTACCGAATCCGAGGTAGAAGATAATGACATGTCATATGATGGACTTGCTTCATTTTGTTAACAACTATTAGAGAAATATGACATGCTTAGAAAATATAATAGAAATTTGAAAAAGAATTTTGATTGCATGCTTAATGAAAATGATTCTTTTAAAAATAAAATTGTATGCATTGAAAAGGAAAATGAGATTTTGAAAAATGAGAATGTTTCCTTGATGTCTAAATTAAATGATCTTTGTGAAGGAAACACTAATTTTGAAAAATAAAATTGATTGTTTGAGCTCAACTTTGAGCTCATGTGCATTCAACCATAAAAGATTGGAGTCCATGTTTTCAAAGAAACAAACTCCACATTTTCATGCACATCATCATCATGCATATGCTTATGTTGCACGCCATGACCACACCCACACACATAAGCACTCTAAGGTGTACAAGTGTACACATTGTGGCCGCAAAGGCCATTTAGCAAAGTTTTGTTTTGATAAGTTAAATCATTTAAATTTTGCTAATAACAAAAATGTTTGGGTGCCTTACAAAGCTAACCCCCAAGGACCCAAAAGAAAATGGGTACCAAAATCTCCACCTTGTGTTTTTGATGTAGGTGAGGGCTCTCACAAAACGTGAGAGAGATGGTGCCTTGATGGTGGATGCAATGGACTTGATGGACACATATTGAATGCATCACTATCAAGGGGTTTGGTGGGTCAACCACTATGTTTGGAGATTTGGAACATAGTTTCTTAGTTGGTAACTATTTCTAAACTCTTATTTACATGCTTATTCATTCGTGATATCATATAGCATGTTCATGTTTTAGTTGTTTTGTGCTTTATGTGGTAAATACTAGTTTAAATGTAATTTTTATCAAAACTTAGATGTATACTTGTACAAGTAGTGAGCAACATTTGATTCATATACGTTTGCACTTCATTGCTCATTTGTACTCACCATATGCATGTATAGCCTAGTTTTGATGATTCTTTCATTTCCACTCGTGTTGCCTATTTTCATGTTTTACTTCATGTATATGTATTTTGAATTCAAATCTAATAAATATACATGTATACCCGTGAGTCTCTTGCCTTCATGCAAATACTATTAATAGACTCTTTTTATGTTTGGGATATGTATGCATATTGTTAGTTTTGGATAAATCATACATATACCTAGAAGCTATGTTTATATGAAAAATGAATTTTTATGATTTGTTTAATAAAAATGATATTCATGTTTGATTTGAGCTTCATTGACTATTTTAATGGAAAATGCTAATTACATGATTTTTGTGCACTCACACTTTGTTTGTTTATTCATGACTTTGGTTCATGATTATTTTGAGCTTTATAGACTTTGAGTGTCAACCTTTATGTATTTAGTATGTTTCATGATAGACATATATTTTGGTTTCATGTCTTTGAAGGATCTTTAACTAGTTTTTCAAAAATTAATTTAACTAGTTATTTATTCTTCATATGGTAGAGTTTTTCAAACATACAATATTTTCAAACCTATTTTTGAAAACCCTACCTTCTATGGGCGGATGGATGGGCGAGTATGCCTTATAAGCTTAATTGAAAATCTTTTATCTTGAGCATATGAAGGGTGGTAGGTTATGAGTTATATACATGATTTACATTGTTATTTTACAATTGGTATATTACTCATATTTTGGTTTCTATATATGTATGCTTCACTTCAATTAATATCAATGTCATTGGTATTCTCTTTTCATACATATATATGATTTTCATGTGCTTGCTTTACAATTGGTTTACATGTTAAAGCACAAAGTTTATGCTAAGCTTGATTTAAAACTTTATTTTCAATTGGTATCTCAAATAACAATGCATAAGCTTATGAAAAATAATTTTTTTTTTGATCATTGTTTTTCAATTGGTATCAATATGCTTCAATTTCAAATGTGTTATAAATTTACAATTGGTATCAATATGTTTTATCTATTTAAAAAAAAAATTTGTTATGTTTATTTACATTTGGTATCTTAAAAATTTGATTGTTTACAAGTGATACCTTTAAAAAATTTTGATTTGTATTGCCTATATGCAATGGGAGCTTAACATCTCTTCTACATATAGATTCATGTTGAGTGTATCTTGTATTGAGGAGCTTGACAACTTCTTTATGTGATACACGTGTGTAGGGGGAGCTTCACATCTCCTCTTATGCATTACAGATTATGTGTTATGTGAATTAGGGCTTGTCATCCCTTCTTCATGTAATGCATATATGTAGGGAAGCTAACTTAGCGTCCTCCTCTTCATGAATGTATCGCATATAACCTTTTATTGATTTGTTTGATGTAACCCCTTATTGATCTCTTTGTTTATGACAAAAAGGGGGAGAAGAATGTTTTTATTTTTACTTTAACCCTTTGTTGATGATTGACAAAAAGGGGGAGAAGTATTTTGGTATATATGCATGTTTCCTTGCTTTATTCATAAAGGGGGAGAAGAATTTATGTTTATGCATATATGTTTTGTTTTGCAAATAGGAGAAAAAAGAATTTGATGTGTTTTGTACTTATTAGCATGTTTATCTCCATACATTTGCATACATGTTTATGAGCTTTCATTGTCATATATATTGTTTATTTGTTATGCATGAGTTAAGGGGGAGCTTCTTTGAAGCTTTACTTTAATCCATGCATATATAACTTCATGAGTTTTGTCATCATCAAAAGGGGGGAGATTGTTGGCCCAAAGGCCATCACTCTAGTTTTGATGATGATCAACTCATGTAGTTATAGTACTAATGATCTTGTGCTTAATTAGTGACAGATTCATGATCAAGATCTTAGTTGGTGTTTAGCTTCAACAAAGGATTTAAAGTCAAGTTTTGGAGCTAGCACGGTTTGGACCAAGTCAAGAAGATGAGAAGACTTCAAGTGAAGACTTTATGAAGACTTGTGTCTAGGTTTGTTTTTAGTAAGATTTTGTTTTAGATAAAATGTAAAGGATAGAATAGTGGTGGATTGCTTAAGTATATCTATACACACACACTCTTGATTTGGTTGTCTTTTCATAAAAGAATTTTCATTTTGGAAAAGACTTTTCATTTTAGAAAAATACGGTTTGTTTTTTTTGGTATTCAAGTTTATATGTTTTAACCAAAACCGTATTTAGAGCTTAATGTCAAAAACATAGATATTTCACCATGTATGTGTAGTGGATCATATCCATACACCCCATGCTTTAAAAGTTGTTTAAATATCTTGTTTTTGTATTTGCAAGAGTTTTTAGAAAAACAAATTTTACAAAAACTGTATTTTTCCTTAGAAGTTTGGTTTCTAGAAAATACCGTTTTGTTTTGAACCAAATTTTCCAAGTTACAAAAATAGTTTAAATCTTTTGTAACATGCCTTGATTTTGTGCAAGCATGTTTGTTTATCAAAGTAAAGTGTTAAAAACTTTTTGTAGATTTTTCAATATTTTATGGGATTTTATTTAAGCCAAAACGACCAACTTTTTAATCCCAGAATTTCTGTTTCCAGGCTTCAGCCGGTCGACCGACCGGTCGACGAAGTCTGAAGTCGGTCGACCGGGCGGTCGACCGACGTTCACAGACGTGCACGCCTTTGAGCACTGGAGGGCCGGTCGACCGACCCGGTCTGGAGGGGCCGGTCGACCGACCCGGTCGACCGCCAGAGAGCTTCTGCTCTCTGGAAAGCCCCGGTCGACCGGACCGGTCGACCGGCAGAGAGCCCTGCTCTCTGTTCCAGAGGCTCGGTCGACGGACGGTCGATTTCTTGCCCAACGGTCGAAAAAAGGACCGTTGGCAGTCGACCGGCCGGTCGACCGATAGGTCTGTCAGACCCCCAACGGCTAGTTTTTAGAGCCCTATAAATTGGGCCATTTGGGGGTTGTTTTAGATAAGATTTTAAGTGGATTTTTACACCAGTTTTTCTCACTCTTTTAAGAGGTTTTCTCCACTTATATGAGAGCATATATTTCCAATCAAAAGGGGAGTTTTTATCAAGAGTATTTAAAAGTGATTCTTGAGTTTTTCCTCCACCATTTCCATCCTAGTTTTCTCACACAAACACTTGAGCTATCCATTGATTATTCATCCTATAGGAGTGTTATTGTGAGAGTGTTTATTGGTGATCAAAGTGTTTAGATCACCAAGAGTTCTTTCTTGTTCTTTGAGGAGGCGGACAAGTGTGTTCGCGGTGTTTCGAGTTCGTGTGTGAACTCTTTGTTTGAGGTGCGGCCTCGGCGAGCCGGTGGGCTTGCGTTGTGTACGGACTAGGGAGTCCGAGAGCTTGTAGGTGTTGCGGCACCGAGTGATCCGGTGGGATCGGTTTTAGTAGAAATCCTTCGTAGTGTCGAAGGCGGGGATGTGTAGAGCAAGTGTGCTCGAACCTCGAAATAAATCCCTTGTGTTTGCAATTGCTCACTCTCTCTCTCCCTTACTAGTTTATATCTTGCATGCTATTATTGTGTTTATCTTTACATGCTTGATATTCATATTGTGCTAAATTGTTATATGCTTGGGGATTGTTTGCTAACACTAGTTTTCAACCAAGAGAGCCAACGTGGCACCTCAACTCTTATCTAGAGGAAACTTGAGGAGTTAGTCCAGAGCCCTTCACGGGGAATTCGGCTACACTCTTGTGTTAAACTTGGTGTTAGTTTAAGAATTTTATTTTGCATCATAATAGTTTTAATTCCGCATTTAGTGACCATTAGATTAGCCATCACCTATTCACCCCCCCTCTAGGTGATTTACAGAATCAACACGTGCTAACTCCAAAACTTTGACTTTAAATCCTTTGTTGAAGCTAAACACCAACTAAGATCTTGATCAAATATCTGATACTAATTAAACACAAGATCATTGGCACTATAACTACATGAGTTAATCATCATCAAAACTAGAGTGATGGGCCTTCGGGCCAACAGTCAACACTATCAAGGCAACGGACAGAAATATATGAAAGAAACAACACAGTCACCATTAAGAAAGATTCTACATAGAGACTAACAATAGAAACTAGATTTGGAGAAAAAAATAAAAGTAGTTTTGTTCATTATAGGAGGAGATACGAAGCTAGAAAGTCAAAGAAAAATCAATGTATTCCAAACAAACAATAGGAGTTCCAACTGACATGAAAAGCGAGAGAAGAATTCGTGAAGAATTTGAATTAAGGGAGGCTACTGGTAATTATAATTCAAATCCTCATGAAAATAGAAAAGTCAATGTTTGAGTTGGTTGAGGATTTTTGGAGTTTCTAAAATTATGATCTTAGAGTTATGATTGTATTGGGATTAGTTTAAATGTTTTTTATTTTTTTAATAAATTAAGTTGTAGATTATATACAAGAGTTTGATTTTTAATTGGATTTGTACTAATTTTGCCTATAAAAGAAGAGACATGGTCAATAATTATAACAAAGAAAAAAAAAGAAAAATGAAAATTAGAGAGAAACTAAAGTGAGAGAATTTTGTAGTTGAAAAAAAGTTTGAATAAAGATAATTTTGTTTTGAGTTGTTCAAATAAAATTTTGTATTCTTCTTCCTCAAAAAAACCACAAACAATCCATAGACATTGATAATGTAAGATTGAACTTTTTGGAAACAAAAACTCATATCAAAATTATAGTTTTATAAACTATATTTTCCAATCAATTTATGATAGCTTTTAGTTTTTTGTTTTGTATATAAGCTATAGCATATGCTTAAGTTGAGACAAAGGTTAGTTTCTTATTATTTTATAATCCTATGCAAATCACACATTTTATTAAACTAGCATAAAAATAAAATTTTATTTTAATTCTCTAATGATCTATTTTAATGTTCATAACCTGAAAGTACACCTAGAGGGGGGGTTGAATAGGTGTAGTGTTAATCTGATGCAAATAATGCGGAATAAAAAACTTAATTGCAAACACACAACGTATAACCAAGAGTAAGCCCGAATTCCCCGTGAAGGTCTCTGAAACTACTCCTCGAGATTCCTCTAAACTAAGAGTTGATATGCTATTAAAAGCTATCTTGGTTGTTAGCACACAAAATGCATCTAGCATATATATGAATATGAACAATGTAGAGCAATGCAAGATATAAGAGAGAGAAAATAGACCCAACGCAAACACAGTGATATATTTCGAGATTCAAGCCACTGCTCTATGTCCTCACCTTCACACAGAAAGATTGCCACTATGTTCACACAGGACCTTTCATGAAGGGACTTCCACTGAGGAATTATAACTCAACACCAGGAGTACACAACACCTCCTCTCAAATACAAACATCTACACAAGAGGTGGGCACTAAGCCAAAGTAAAGTAAAGAAAAGGTTTACAACTTGGTGATCACAAAGATCACAAACAACTCTTAGTGATATCAAAGGATCACAAATAATTTTTCTCAAAAAACAAGATCTTCAAGATAGGTTTAGAATTGAATAGCTCTAGTGTGAGAAATCAAAGTGTTTTGGAAAAGAAATAACAAAGAAAATACTTGAAAAAAACTTCTTGATATATATGTAAAATGAAGAACAAAACAATTTTCCTAATCTAATTTTTCTTTGATTTTTCAAAAACTTTGAAAACAAATAAAGATTAGAATTTTGGCACTAAAACTCTTTTGAAAAACTACCTGAAAACACTTGAGAGATAGAGAAATTTGCTCTTTAAATTCTTATTGAAAATAAGCCTCAAAGATCTATATTATAGGGGTCTGAAAATATAGCCGTTGACATCCATAACAGGTCAAAAATGACCTATCGGTCGACCGTCCGGTTGACCGGCAAACAGTTAGATTTCTGATTGTTGGGGCTGTCGGTTGACCGGTCAGTCGATCGCTCCAAGGCACAGTGATCTCACTGTCGGTTGATCGCTCGGTTGACCGAGGCCAGAAGCAGAGGCCAGAACCTCTGGTCGGTCGATTATTCGGTTGACCGGGGCCGGATTCAGAGAGCAAGCTTTCTGGATCGGTCGACCCTGTGGTCGACCAGCCCTAGGCCCAAGGACTTGTGCACGTCTTGTGCACATCGATCGTCCGCTCGGTCGACGGAGCCCAAGTTCGGTCGACCGGTCGGGCCACCGTAGGCAGCCCAAAAACAAGATTATAGGTTAGAAAATCTTGGCTTTTAATACCTATAAAATCCCATAAAACACATAAAATCCACAAAAATAAGTTCATGTAAATATTTGAAGTACAAATATGTGTGATAAAAAATCAACACATATTACAAACTATTTGAACTATTTTTGAGGTATATAATTTAGGCTTTAAATAAAAACGGTATTTTTCAAAACCAAACTTTAAAAAAAAATCGATTTGTCCAAACTTGTATAAATACAAAAATAAGATATTGAAACATTTTTGAAGCATAGTGTGTATGGACAGAATCCAATACACATATAAATGATATATCTATGTTTTTTTACAATAAATCTCAAATTAAGTTTTGATAAAACAAAACTTAAAACCATGAACTAGAACCATCAAAATAAGTTTTTCTAATCAATATGAATCATCAATGTACATGAATGAAATCCAATATACACATAAACCATGTAAACTACTTTTGATTCTATCTATCTATGAAAACTATTAAATATATTCTTGAAAATCCAAAATGGTTAAACCGAAATCAAAACTATTGAACTTGTGTGTGTGTACTTGAGCATATCAAGACTAACTATCCTTACACAAGATCTAAACAAAACTAAACAAACAAACCTAAATAGAAATCTTCTCTTCGATCTTCATCTCGAAGATGACTCGATCCAAACACGATCCATGAGCTTAACTCACTCCAGTTAGATGCGATCTTGAAGCCCGAGCTCTTGAATCAACATGTGTAGCTCCAAAACTGGCTTAATCCTTTATTGAAGCTAAACACCTACTAAGATCTTGATCAATAACTGAAATTATATAAACATAAGATCATTAGTAATTTAACCTCATAAGTTACTCATCATCAAAACTAAGGTGAAGGGCCTTTAAGCCAATAATCTCCCCCTTCTTGATGATGACAAAACTATGAGGTTATATATGTATTGATTAAGGATAGGCTTCATAGAAGCTCCCCCTTAACTCATGCATATTAACAAAACAAATAGATGTTCAATGTAAGCTCAAATATCAGTAAACAATAATAAAATATGCAATGAGAATCATAAAAAACATATGTATATATACGTAAACTATTAATAAAACACGCATATATAAACTCTAAAATTTTCTTCTCTTTTTTGTTAATCATCAACAAAGGGTGAAGAAAAACAAATAATACCAATGTAAACATATTTAAAATAAATTTTGATACTAAGAAAACTATCAATTAAAAGAAATCAATTGAAAGAGAAACAATCTTTTTATCAATTAAAAATGATACAATCTTTTTACCAATTGATACCAATAGAAGGACATAATACTAATTGAAAGTAAAAACTAAATTTTTAGGTAAACACTAAAATTATTCTGCAATAAAGATATCAATTTGAGAATAATACCGATTTGAAGGTTATTGATACCAATATTGAAAATATTAGTATTTTTCAAAATAAAATATTTTCATCATAAAGAGTGGGAGTAAGATACCAATTGAAAATAAAACCAATTGAAAGATAAAACGAGAATATTTTTCCCCTTTATGAAATACCAATAAAACTAATGCTTAAGCTTGTAAAGATACTAATTATCATTAAGAACATAAAACTTAGCATAAAATCAATTTGTGCTTTAAAACATGTATGTCAGTGTAAAATAAGCACAATGAATCACATATATGTATTTATGATCAGAGCAATATAATATCAATTGAAATGTGATGCATAAATATATAGAAACATGAGTATACAAAAAAAATCAATTTTCATTAAAATCATGTATATCTCATAACTCCTCTCTTTCATGCACATGTTTAAAAAGATATTTTCAATAAGAGTATACAAGAGATGGTCGCCCGTCTAACCGCCCTTTGAAGGTAAAAATTTTCAAAAATATAATTTGAAATTATTTTAACATATTTGAACACTCTACCAATTGAAGAATACGAAACTAATTTTAAGATAATTTTAAAAACTAGTACGGAATCCTTCGAGTAAGGAATAAAAAAAAACATGAATATATTTCACGATAATATGCTAAATACACAATAATTAGCACTCAACGAGTTATGAAGCACATATATTCTCATGAATCCAAAACCATGAGTAAACAAAGGATATAGAGTATACAAAAATCATGTGATCAATATATGCATGGAGATAAGATAATGAAGCTCAATTAAAATTTCTTATTAAAAAACATGAAATCATCAAAACTTCAATTTTTATCAAAACTAAACAAGCCTCAAGGTATAAGTATATTTTGTCGAAACTAAAGTATACAAACATATCCAAACATGAAAAAAGTCCATAATGGAATACATGGCATGTAATGCAAGTGACTCTAGGATAGACGTGTATATCTATAGTTTTGGACAAAATTAACATATACATGAAGCAAAACACAAAAAACATATACAAAATGGGGAATGCAAGTGTAAATGCAAGAATCATCAAAACTAGGTTATACAAATATATCTAATGAGTACCTATGAGCAATAAAGCACCCAAACATAAGAATTAAGTGTAGCTCACTAATTGTATAGGTATAAACACAAGTTCTATAAAAAATACATTCAAACATGTAATCAAAATATGAAACACGAAACATCAAATTATGGTTGAAAAACAAAAATTATCATTAGAGTAAATACAAATATCATTAACACAAGAAATACACAATACAAAACAACATTTGAGAACACAAAAATATGAATTCATATAAACATGAGCGTCTCTTAAATACTATACATGTATATCATATGTCTAATAAACATTACATTTAACACAATGAACACTAAAATCACAACATGCTAAAAATCATCAATGAAAACATGTAAACAAAAATAAGGAGTTAGAGATAGTTATCAAACCAAATGAACTAGTCTTAGGCCTCCAAATCATGATGGTCTTTTCACCAAACATCCCTTGAAAGTGATGCATCCAAAAATGTGTCCATTTAGCTTGAAACGCATCTACCATCAAGGCACCAACACTCTCACGTCTTGTGAGAGCCTATACTTACATCAAATACAATAGGGGTGGATCTTGGTACTCACACTTTCTTGAGTCCATGGGGGTTAGCACTTTTCTTAACCCAAATAAACTTACTTGCAAAATTTATAGCATTTAGTCTATCATAGCAAAATTTTACAAGGTGGCCCTTATAACCACAATGTGTACAAGTGTACACATTAGCATACATGGTGTCATGTGTGTGAACATGAGAAGTATGAATATGCCGTGATGAGTGTGCATGCATATGTGGAGCTATTTCTTGCGAAACATGAATTCCAATCTCTTGTGGTTCAAGGCACAATGGCTCAAAGTGGAGCCCAAACAATCAACACTCTTCTTCAACATACATATATCATTTTTAATATTAGAAGAAGATGTGGTGCAAGCGAGTGAAATAAAATTCTTTTCACAAGAAGACGAAGCTATAGTAGCATGGCAAACATGGGAATCAAAATTATTTTTCAATGAAATATTTTTTAAGAAGTAGATTCCAACTCTTTAGAAATTAAAACTATTTTATTTTTCAAAAAATTATTTTCTTTTAAAACAAACTCAATTTTGAAGGTAAAGCATCATTGTTCTTCAAAACAATATCAAATTATTTTTATTTTTAAAAATCTTATTTTCATTTAAAATAAGGTCAAGTTGAGTTTTCAATGAATATTTTTCATTTGAAATCTCAACCCTCTCTTACAAAATCATGTTAAGTTTCAAAACAAAATTTTATTTTCTTCTTTTAATTCAAAACTTTTATTTTTCAAAAGTTTGTATTTTGAAAGCAAGTTTTCACAAAACATGAAAAATTCTTCATTTAAAGCATGTGCATCCATAGCATTATCATCACATGAAGAACTAGCACTATCATCTAGTTGAGTGTCCGAGTTTACCTCAAGAGAGTCATTCTCTTGGACCATGAAGCAAGCTTAGTCGGACTCATCTCCACTAGATTCCTCTCCAAAACGTTTGTCGTTTGTTCCTTAGGAGAAGTCAATGTATTCCACACTGCAAAAGCGGAATCACAATGAGAAATCAAAGAAAGATATTCTTTGCTAAATGATTGCCTAAGTGCAATCAATGTTTGTGCATTAGCCTCAATGTACTTATCATTATCAAAATATGATTTCTTGGTAGTGGCAAGATAAACATGCAAACTTAGGGCTTTTAAATATGAACTCATTTTAAATTTTCATATATCTATGTTAGAATCATCAAACATAGGTGGAGTAAAATAATCCATGAGTGTAAACAAATATGTGTGCAATGCAAATCTAAATTAGCAAATGAGGATCTCACTCCCAGGTGGTTAAACTGAATATCAAGAGCACTAACTCTGATACAATTGAAAGAATACCTAGAGGGGGGTGAATAGGTGTAGTGCTAATCTAATACAAATAATGCGGAATTAAAAACTTAATTGCAAACACACAACGTGTAACCGAGTAAGACTGAATTTCCCGTGAAGGGCTCTGAAACTGCTCATCGAAATTCCTCGAAACTAAGAGTTGAGATGCTATTAAAAGCTCTCTTGGTTGAACACAAGTGTGGGGCACACAAAATATATCTAGCATGTATATGAATATGAACAATGTAGAGCAATGCAAGATATAAGAGAGAGAAAATAGATCAAACACAAACACAATGATATGTTTCGAGATTCGAGCCACTGCTCTACGTCCCACCTTCACACAGAAAGATTGCCACTACGTCTACACATGACCTTTCACAAAGGGACTCCACTGAGGAATTACAACTCAACACCGAGAGTACACAACTTCTCCTCTCAAACACAAACCTCTACACAAGAGATGGGCACTAAGCCAATGCAAAGAAAAGGTTTACAATTTGGTGATCACAAAGATCACAAACAACTCTTAGTGATCTCAAAGGTTCACAAACAATTTTTCACACAAATAAGAACCTAAAGATAGGTTTAGAATTGAATAGCTCAAGTGTGAGAAATCAAAGTGTTTTAGAAAAGAAATAACAAAGAAATACTAGAGAAAAATGTCTTGGTAGATATTAAAATGAAGAACAAAATAAATTCCCCAAATCTAGTTTTTCTTTGATTTTGCAAAAACTTTGAAAACAAATAGAGATTAGGAATTTTGGCACTAAACTCTTTTAAAAACTAGCTGAAAACACTTGAGAGATAAAGTAATTTTACTCTTGAAATTCTTGTTGAAAATAGGCCTCATAGACCCATATTTATAGGGGTCAAAAATTATAGCCGTTGGGTTTCAGAACAGGTCAAAAATGACATGTCGGTCAACCGCCCGATCGACTGGCCAATGGTCAGATTCTGACCGTTAAGGCTGTCAGTCGACCGGTCGGTTGACCGTTCTAAGGCACAGTGAGAAATTTCTCACTGTCGATCGACCGCTCGGTCGACCGAGCTCAGAACCAGAGAGCATCCTCTCCGGTCGGTCGACCGGGGCCAGATCCAGAGAGCAAGTCTCTAGATCGGTCGACTGCGTAGTCGACCGACCCTAGGCCTAAGGACTTGTGCACGTCCTGTGTACATCGGTTAACCGCTCAGTCGACCGAGCCCAAGTTCGGTCGACCGTAGGCAGCCCAAAAGCAAGATTATAGGTTAGAAAATCTTAGCTTTTAAATACCTATAAAATCCCATAAAACACATAAAATCCACAAAAAAGGTTCATGTAAATATTTGAAGTACAAATATGTGTGATCAAAAATCAACACATATTTCAAACTATTTGAACTATTTTTGTGGTATAGAAATTTAGGCTTTAAATAAAAACGGTATTTTCCAAAACCAAACTTTGAAATGGAAAACCGATTTTTCCAAACTCGTATAAATACAAAAACAAGATATTGAAACACTTTTGAAGCATAGCGTGTATAGATAGAATCTAATACACATATAAATGATATATCTGAAATCACCTAGAGGGGGGTGAATAGGTGAATATGCTAATCAATGCACAAATTTAAGAATGAGATGATGCAACGATCGCTCAAAGTAAGATTAGAAGCCGAATACCCCGTGAAGGGCTCTGAACTCCTTCCTCGTGATTCCTCTAAATAAGAGTTTGAGGTGCGCAATGCAATCTTGTTGTGAGAGTATATATCGATAATATAAGAATGAATGAATAGAAAGTAAACAACACAAGTAACCAATCGCAAACAAAGAGTTTTGTTTCGAGGTTCGAGCACCCAGCTCTACGTCCCCGCCTTCACCCAGAAGGATTTTCGATCCACTAAAATTTCCACAAAGGATTACAACCACTGGGAGTACCCAACTCCTCAATCACACTCCTCTAATCCAGAGGTAGTGGAGCCACAAATACAATAATCACTTGGTGATCAAAAGATCACAAACTCTCTTTTGAAAAATTTTTCTTTACAAAACCCTAAAGAATAATATATAGGATTTAAGCTCAAAGTTTTGTAAGTGATATAAAAACAGAAGAGAGATTTTAAGAACCAAAAACTTTCAGAAAACTCTTGAAAATAATAGCCCAAAACTTAAACAAAAGCTTTTTCTCAAGAAAACTCAAAACTTTTGATCTTTGAATTTGTTGTTGTGAAAACCTATACCTTAATGACCCCTTTATATAGGATTTAGAAGAGTAAACATAGAAAACTTTTACCTGAATAAATAGGAAGAAATTGACCCTCTAATACAGCTAACCACGTTTTTTTTAAACTTAAACACGTTTTAAAAACATATTAAAAATCAGCCTCCAGAAAATTAGCCATTACTGTCAATCTGGCAGATTGGTCAACTTTGAGCACATTTTTTATGCTGCAAACGTCCGAATTCAGAATTAGGTATATATGAATAATTTGTAAATCTTTAAGTCTTCTTTTTAATGCAACTGAAATCAACTCAATATCATTTTTTATTAGAATGGTATCAATAAAATACTGACAGGTGTCAAATCAGAAACTGTAAGCTGTTTTCAGAACAAGAACAGAGTTCAACCAAATATTTGATATCTTTAACATTTGAATCTGAAAATGATTATTGAATAAGAAATTTAGATCTGAAAGTTATCTTTGAAATTCTAGTTAAATCATGTTATTTGAATATAAGAATAAAAAGTTATGATAACAAATATAAAAGGGTGTTAAGCAGATCACCAGAACTAAAACTGGTTCAAATCTAAAATCCGATATATGTACTTGAAATGTAAAACCGGTTACACCAAAAACCAAACGTATTGAATTTGTGTGTGTGTATATGAGCTTCAAACGTATATACTATTCTTTAACAAAATAAACTATATGAGTCTACAAGCAGGAGTCTCTGATAGTTGATGTTGAGCAACATTGGAGCTAGACCCTAATATCCCATGCTTGTGAACTTTTGAGCCATCAATACCTGTATCAACCTGAAATTTATTCTTTAACTTCTATTAGTACCAAATAGCTTTTATATGATTTGTTATCATCAAAACACATAACCCGGAGATTGTAAACTTTGGGCCAACAATCTCCCCCTTTTGATGATGACAAAACATATAAGCTGTAAAACAAAATATAGGAGGGAGGTAAAAGCTCCCTCTCAAATGATGCTCTATTTTATCAAGTATAAAACATGAAAACATATACATATATGAAGTACAAAACATGAAACCTACATATATGAGATAAACATGTACAAAACATGAACATGTACAAAACATGAAACCAAAACATGAAACCACCAATACTTCTCCCCCTTTTTGTCATACATCAAAAAGGGTTAGGAAACAACCAATAAACAATATATGCATAAACAAGATATAAACATGCGTATATGCATACATAAACTCAAATATCTCTTTCCCTTTTTGTCAATTCATGAACAAAGGGGCTAAGGAAAAAATAATCAATTGTCATATCATCAAATCTTAAAGATCAAAACTTAAGTTTTTTTTTATACCAATTTAAGATCATTGATACTAATATTGAAAATGTTAGCATATATCAAACCAAAGTATTTTACATCATAAACTGTGAGAGTAAGATACCAATTTAAAATGAAAACTGATACAAATTGAAAATACAACCAATACCAATTTTACATAAAACCAATTTAAAAACAAGAATTTTCTCCCCCTTTATGAAATACTAAAAGAAACAATGCATAAGCTTGTAATAAATACTAATTAAAAATAATTGACATGATGAACTAAATAAAGCTTAGCAAACATAATTTGTACTTTTTCAAAAAAAATTGTAAAGACATGTGAAACAAGCACAATCAAATCATATATATGTATGTATGGATATACCAATTAAAATATGAGGCATATATAGAAAATACATATGAGTATACAAATATATGAAATATTAATTTTGATACTAACAAAAATATAATGAGGATCAAGTGTATAACTCAAACCTACCACCCTTATCATGCACAAGTTTAAAAGATATTCAAGAAGGGTATGCAAGGCATGATCACCCATCCAACCGCCCTTTGAAGGTAGGGATTTTCAAAAATCATGATTTGAAAGTGAATATGCATAGTTTGAAAACTTTACCATTTGAAGAATAGAAATTAGTTTTAAAGATATTTTTAAAAACTAGTAAGAAATCCTTCAAAATATGAAACCAAATCATACATCCCATGAAAACATGAAAATCACATAATAATTGACACTCAAAGTCTATAAAGCACATATATGCTCATGAAAATAAAGTCATGAGTAAACACCAAATATAGAGTGTAAGAATCATGTAATCAACAAAATCATGAAAATAAGGCCTTTAAGCTCAAATCAAATTCCTTTACAAACATGAAAACATAAAAGTTTAATTTTCATCAAAACAAAACAAACCTCAAGACATATGTATGTTTTGTATGAACTAGAGTATACATACTTATCCAAGCATAAATGAATCCATAACAGTATATTGCATGAAGGCAAGTGGCTTAAGGATATACATGAATATCTATTAGTTTAGACAAAAGTAACATATACATGAAGCTAACACATTATCGTGAAACCATGTGCAAAAATAGAAAATACAAGTGTAAATGAGAGAATCATCAAAACTAGGCTATACAAGTACATGTAATGAGTACAAGTGAGCAATGAAGTACAAACTCATAATAACCAAGTGTAACTCACTACTTGTACAAGTATTTACACAAGTTTTAATGAAAACTACATTTAAACAAGTAATCAAAATCATAAAGTACAAAATCAAGCACATAAACCAAAACATGAATCTAAACATGATCAATCATAATGAGCATTGAAACTAAAACATGCTAAAAATATTTATATGAAAGCATGTGAATAAAATAGGAGCTAGAGATTGTTACCAAAACTAATAGGGTAATCTCTTAGTCTCCAAACCAAGGTGGTCCTCCCACCAAACATTCTTGAAAGTGATGCATCCAATATAGTGTCCATTAAGCACAAATGCATCCACCATCAAGGCACAAGTACTCTCACGTTAAGTGAGAGCCTACACCTGCATCAAATACAATAGGGGTGAATTTTGGTACCCATATCTTATTGGGTCCATGGGGGTTAGCACCTTTCCTAAACCAAACATGATTATTAGTACCATTTATACGATCATAACAAAATTTAGCTAGATGATCATTTCGGCTACAATAAGTACATTTATAAAATCTCCCATACTTGAAAGCATGATATGCATGATGAATATGTGGTTTATGAACATGGTGAACATGTGGTATATGATCATGCTTGGTGTGTGTGTGAGCATATGTAGTATGAATGTGTTTCTTTGAAAACATTTCTTCTAATTTAGTATTGTTAAAAACACATTCTTTTAAAACATTTCCCAAATCATTTATTCTAGTTTTTAACATAGAAAGCTCATTTTCATCAATTTTAGGATATTTAGCTTCGCATGCAACTCTATAGGCATCAAAATCTCTTTGTGTTGAAATAAGAGTGGAAGATAATTCATCCTTTTCTTTTGAAGAAATAGCAATTTGATTTTTAAGCATTTCATTTTCCTTTTTCAATTTTAAACAATCTTCCTTTTTAGAATCAAAACTTTCTAAAAGTTCAATGAAAGCTTGTAATAACATTTCTTTACTTATTTCACTATCATCATCATATGGTTCGGTAGTTATCTTAGGTGTGTTTGCCATGAAACACACATTAGCCGTGTCAACTTCATCTTCGAATTCACTTTCCGAATCCCAAGTGGCTTTGAACACCTTCTTTACAAACGGCTTCTTTTGCTTCAAGGAGGAAGATATCTTTTTCTTAAAATCTGGACAATTGGCCATGATGTGTTCGGGTTTCTGACAGTTGTAGCATGTGATCTTCTTCTCCTCCTTCCCTTCCCATCGCCTTCTATGGTTGAGCTTATTCTTATGGTATTCTTTTTACATTTCTCACAATAAGAGATAGCTCTTCATCATCTTCTTTATCTTCTTCATCATCGTAGATGGTGGAGGTGGACTTGAAAGCAATAGACTTTTTCTTTTGAGGCGCCGCTTCTTCTCTAGTCTTTTTCTCCATCTCATGAGTCTTAAGATTTCCAATAAGATTTATGAGCTCCATCTCGTCTTTGTCATTCAATTCCTTCAAGGTGGTAGCTTTGATTTCCCATGATGAAGGGAGAGCACGAATCACCTTACGCACCTTTTGGTCGTTGTTAATTTCATCACCTAGAGAAGCAAGAGCATTTGTGATTTTAGTAAACTTAGTAATCATATCATCAATAGATTCATTTTCTTGCATTTTAAAGCATTCATATTGGGAACGCAAGAGATCAATTTTAGCTCTTTTGACTTGTGATGTTCCCTCATGAGTGACCAATAAGTGTTGCCAAATCTCATAGGCGGACTTGCAATGGATAACCCGTGTTAAGTCATCCTCATTTAATGCTAAAAGTAAGGCATTTTAAGCCTTCGAATTAGCATCAACTTCCTTGGACGTAAGATCGGACCAAGAGTCCTCCTCACCTACGGGTTCACTAAAAGGCTTGGTCAAAGACTTAGCAACTCGGCTACCTAGAGATTGCAGAAAAATGTTCATCCTAACTTTTTATATGGGAAAGTTGAGTCCATCAAATTTGGGAGGGGTCTTAATGTTATCGGCCATCTTTACTAGTGTATGAATGAATATATGAAAATAGTGATTAGCAATTTATAGGATCTCTCTAATGATGTAAAGTCAAAAACTAGAGTCCTAACTCTGATACCAATTGAAATCACCTAGAGGGGGGTGAATAGGTGAATATGCTAATCAATGCACAAATTTAAGAATTAGATGATGCAACGATCACTCAAAGCAAGATTAGAAGCCGAATACCCCGTGAAGGGCTCTGAACTCCTTTCTCGTGATTACTCTAAATAAGAGTTTGAGGTGCGCAATGCAATCTTGTTGTGAGAGTATAGATCGACAATATAAGAATGAATGAATAGAAAGTAAACAACACAAGTAAACTAATCGCAAACACAGAGATTTATTTCGAGGTTCGAGCACCCAGCTCTACGTCCCCGCCTTCACCCAGAAGGATTTCCGATCCACTAGAATTTTCACAAAGGATTACAACCACTAGGGAGTACCCAACTCCTCAATCACACTCCTCTAGTCCAGAGGTAGTGGAGCCACAAATACAATAATCACTTGGTGATCAAAAGACCACAAACTCTCTTTTGAAAAACTTTTCTTTATAAAACCCTAGAGAATAATATATAGGATTTAAGCTCAAGGTTTTGTAAGTGACATAAAAACAGAAGAGAGATTTTAAGAACCAAAAACTTTTAGAAAACTTTTGAAAATAATAGTCCAAAACTTAAACAAAAGCTCTTTCTCAAGAAAACTCAAAACTTTTGATCTTTGAATTTGTTGTTGTGAAACCTCTACCTTAATGACCCCTTTATATAGGATTTAGGAAGAGTAAACATAGAAAACTTTTACCTGAATAAAAGAGGAAGAAATTGACCCTCTAATACATCTAACCACGTTTTTTTAAACTTAAACACGTTTTAAAAACATGTTAAAAATCAGCCTCCAGAAAATTAGCCATTACTGCCAATCTGACAGATTGGTCAACCTTGAGCACATTTTTCAGGCTGCAAACGTCCGAATTCAGAATTAGATATATAGGAATAATTTATAAATCTTTAAGTCTTCTTTTTAATGCAACTGAAATCAACTCAATATCCTTTTTTATTAGAAAGGTATCATAAAACACTAAGAGGTATCAAATCAGAAACTGTAAGCTATTTTCAGAACAAGAACAGAGTTCAACCAAATATTTGATATCTTTAACATTTGAATCTGAAAATGATTATAGAATAAGAAATTTAGATCTAAATGTTATCCTTGAAATTCAAGTTAAATTATGTTATTAAAGTTATGATAACAAATATAAAAGGGTGTTAAGCAGATCAGCAGAACTAAAACTGGTTCAAATTTAAAACCCGATATATGTACTTGAAATCCAAAATCGGTTAAATTAAAAACCAAACGTATTGAATTTGTGTGTGTGTATATGAGCTTCAAACGTATATACTATTCTTTAAAAAAATAAACTATATGAGTCTACAAGCAGGAGTCTCTGATAGTTGATGTTGAGCAACGTTTGAACTAGACCCTAATATCCCATACTTGAGAACTCTTGAGCCATCAATACCTGTATCAACCTGAAATTCTTTCTTTAACTTCTATTAGTACCAAATAACTTTTATATGGTTTGTTATCATCAAAACACATAACCCGGGGATTGTAACCTTTGGGCCAACAATATCTATATTTTTTTAAATAAATTCCAAATTAAGTTTTGATAACGATAAAACTTAAAAACATGAAATAGAATCATCAAAATATGTTTTTCTAATCAATATGAATCATCAATGTATATGAATGAAATTAATATACACATAAATCATGTAAACTACTTTTGATTCTATCTATTCATGAAAACTAATAAATGTATTCTTGAAAATCCAAAACGTTAAACTGAAACCAAAACTATAGAACTTGTGTGTGTGTATACATTTGAGCATATCAAGACTAATTATCCTTACACAAGATCTAAACAAAACTAAATAAAACTAAACAAAACTATATATAAGTCTTCTCTTTGATCTTCATCTCGAAGACGATTCGGTCCAAACACGATCCATGAGCTTGACTCCATCTCGAGTACTAGATGCGATCTTGACGCGTGAGCTCTTGAATCAACACGTGTTAGCTCCAAAATTGTTATTGAATCCTTTGTTGAAGCTAAACACTTACTAAAATCTTGATCAGTAACTGAAACTATATAAACACAAGATCATTAGAAACTTAACTTCATAATTTAGTCATCATCAAAATTAAGGTGAAGGGCCTTTGGGCCAAAATAGCCCATACATGATATACTAGTTTGATAAAAAGTTACCAAAAATACTCTAACAAGTTACATGTATCAAATAGTTTTCTCTTGGTTATGTATCAAACTCTAAACTTTATTATTTTCCTAAAAACATAAATTCTAAACTTTGTTATTACTTTTTGTTCAATCTGAATGTCGTGTATTAATAGAGAATGTTCAAAATTTACCTCTATCCTTTCTCGGGTCAAATTGAAATTGACATGATGTTTCTCTCAAAAAAAAGCTAATATAACTTATTCACTTTCTTAATTTGATCATGCAACTGGAAAATAAATAAACAAATAATAAAGAATTAATCAAGAACACCTCGTGTATTTATTTAAATAAAATTTTTAATGAGATATAATTTCAAATAACATAATTCAACTCTATTTGAAAGCATTTTCAGTAATTATGATTTAAATAATATTTTGATTTTATATAAACATCAAATCTTAGGAGAATTTGTTGTTACAACCAAAACTAGAAATTTAAAACTTTCTTAATTTTTTTTTGACCTCCCTCTTTATCTTTTCTCTAATTTCAATTTGTAACCTTATTTTACTAAAAAAATATTTTCTCTTCTCATGTATATCTAATACTAATTTTAGTTTTAAAGGTCTGACTATTTTGATGGTAAAAGAATCATCTTATAATCATCATTCCTATTTAAAAGTATTCTAGGAAGTAATGCTAGAAGATATTCAGTCATAAAAAAATTGATAAAATTAAAAAATATTTGACCGCAAATAATTCTAAAAAGGTAAAAGACGCTTGAAATTTAGGAATGGATACAGTGTTTGGTCGGACTCCGACCGAACATATCTGGGAGAGGGGAGGGGGCGGGCGGGGGGGGTGGGGGGGGGGGGAGAGTAAAGGACCGACAAGGGGGAGGGAGATAGGGGAGGCTGACGAGGTGGAGGGGAGGAGGGGGAGGCCAGCGAGGGGGAGGGCGGGTGGGGGGGCACCGGAGGAAGGGGAGGGGAGGGGAAGGAGGGGGTGGGGAGTTAACTTATATATCAAGTAGTTTTCTCTCAGTTATATATCAAACTCTATACTTTATTATTTTCCTAAAACCGTAAATTCTAACTTTGTTATTACTTTTTGTTCAATCTGAATGTAGTGTACTAACAAAGGCTAGAATGTTCAAAATTTACCTCTATCCTTTTTCGGGTCAAATGAAAATTTACATGATGTTTCTTTCTAAGAAAAAATAAAGCTACTATAACTTATTCACTTTCTTAATTTGATCAGGCAATTGGAAAATAAACAAACAAATACTAAAGAATTAATCAAGAACACCTAGTGTATTTAAATAAAATATTTTAAATAAGATATACTTCTCAAATAACATAATTCAACTATATTGGAAAGCTTTTTCAGTATTATGATTTAAATAATATTTTCATTTTATATAACATCAAATCTTAGGTGAATTTGTTGTTACAACCAAAATTAGAAATTTAAAAATTTGTCTATTTTTTGTGACCTCCCTAATTATCTTTTCTATAATTTCAATTTGTATCCTTATTTTTCTAAAAAAAATCTTTTCGCTTTTCACGTTTATCTAATACTAATATTAGTTTTAAAGGCCTGATTATTTTGAAGGTAAAAGAACCATCTTATAATTATCATTCCTATTTAAAAGTATTCTGGGAAGAGATGCCGGAAGATATTTAGTCGCAAAAAATTCAATAAAATTAAAAAATATTTGACCACAAGAAATTTCAGAAAGGCAAAAGATGCCTGAAATTCAGGAACGGATACAGTGTTCGACTGGAGTTTGGCCAAGCAGATCTGGGTGAGGGGGCAGGTGGGGGGAGGGGAGGGGAGGCGGGCTGGGGGAGAGCGTCGAAGGAGGAGGAGGGAAGGGAGGAGGGGCGGGGGGGGGGGGGGGGGGGGGGAGAGGGAAGGCCGAGGACTCAGAGGGGGGGAGGAAGGGAGCGTCAGGGAGGTCGGGGGGAGAGGGAAGGCTGGGGAGGCAGAGCGGGAATGGAGGTCGCCGGAGAATGATGAGGAAGGAGATAGAGGAACGAGGAAAAAGAAATAGGTATTTTAGACTTTTCACCATGGGTAAATGGACAAAAAAAATAATGGCACACTTGTAAATTTTTTTGGGGGCCTTTCTCTCTTTGGGGTGGCAATATCCATTGCCCTGAAATTCGGGGGGAAAACCTATTGAATTACCCTAATACCCTCATGTGGTTTTCCTTCTCTTCTTTAGTAAGACAAAAAATAAAATAAAACAAAAAAAAGACAATTTTGAAGCACCAAAGCACCTCACTTAAGAATTTCAAGCCCAATAAATCTGCAAGATTTTCTTACTTACTTATGTTTCTTTTATTTTTCATATTTCTTGAAATTAGAACCATATTAGATAATTTTGATAATTTTAAGTAAACTAAATCTTACGAATATATTTATTATGTTTAGATTCTTAAGAATCTATAGGCAAATTTAGTTTAAGAATTATATTTATTTTTAGAATCACTCGTGATTTCTAAATATTTGACTATATTCTAATTAAGGAATCAATCTCTGTCGTTGTTTTAGAAAATATATGCACTGACCATAGGTGGCAACGGGTTTGGATCCTGCAGGACACAATTGCATAATCGTTTTAAACTTTAGTGATGTTCCTATATGTATTCAAAGTCACATAAAATTATTAGGATCCGCATTAGGATCCAAATACAACAAAATCAATGAGAGATGAATTTGTATTTCCAATTTTTTGCATCCAGTATTTCTCTCAAAATTTGTTACATTTCATTGAGAACAAAATAGAAATTAAAGCATTTTGTTCGCCTACCTTTGTTTTAGATAAATGATAATTTTGAACATGATCTTGTAATTTATGCAAATAACATTTTGGAACCAAAAAATAATTTAGTTTGAACCAAGTGAACTTAATCGTAAAAATATTCAAAGGATTCTCTTGCTTTTAGCAAATAGGGAAGAAGGAAAATTAACGAAACCCTTTTTTTCCTTCAAAAAGTCACATCTAAATCACTAGTTTAATCTGCATGAAAAACATATCTTCAATGACAAAAAGTAGTTTCAAACTGCATGTCATTGACCAACTTGCACCCATATTTTGATTAGGATCTCAGCAGCTTTAATCTAAACCCCACCTTAGTTATAACGAGCAATTTGAAAGTGGGTCAAGTCGAGTTTGGTCAGGTTAATAAATCTTAGAGGTTACATCTAGCATGTAAGACTTCACTTGGAATTCAACATTCCCATGTAGATTCTTATGTTTGACCTAAGATCAATTCAATATTCTCAAAAATTTTAAATTTCTATTGGCATCACATTTTCTCATTTCATGTGAATGTGATTCCTCCATCAGAGGAGAGATATTATACATTCCCACATTATACAAAGTCATAGAAAATCAAATTTCTCAAAATATATCTCTATTATTTCTTTCCATCTTTTCTTCTTTTCCTTACCACAACTATCGTTGTCGTTGCTACCACCACCCCCTTATTTCCACCACCTGCACATCACTGGTATTGCCACTATCACTGCAATCACGATCCATCACCGCATGCACTTTTAAGTAGGGATGGGAATTAGACTGAACTCGACCTGGCTCTAATTGAGTCCATCGGGTAGGCTAAGCATTTATAATTATAATTGGGCTTGAGCCTATATTTTCGACCGGATATTTAATCAGGTTGGATTTAGGCTTATTGGGCCTAATGAGACGAGTGCTTATGAATTTTTATCCTTTAATCTTTGAGAAACTTATACAAAAAAATAGATTCTCATGACGCATATGGTCAACTCAACTTCTGAGAAATGTTGAATCCCTATCGGTATAACATTTTCTAATTTCGTGGGAGTATGATTCCATCTCCTAGAGAAGGGGTATCCTACATCCTTACAAACAGAAATCCCGATAAAAATCTAATTTCTAAAAATATCTAAGTTCTTCTTTTTTGTCTTTTCTTCTTTTCTAGAAATCTATTTAAAAAAAATCTGATTCTCATACCATTATTGTTGTCATCATCGTCGCTACAGTCACCACCTGCCCGTCACAGACACCATAACCACAGCCCTACCACTATTTTTACTCTTGCCACCTCCAACGACACTACTATTTTCGTCATTATTGTCATCACATTGCTACTATCACGTCCACCATCACCATCCCTGTGCTACCTCAACCAACATTCAATACATACCCTATATTCATTATACTATTTCTAAATCTTTTAAATTCTAAAGTTTCTTTTTGTCCATCAAGTTTAAAACTTATTTTTTTTTCTAGTCTTATGGACTGATACTAGATTATAGCACATAACATGCACCCATAGATCTCATCCTGGATATGTCTATTTACGCAGAGATACAAGGACATTTTCAAAATTTTAAATTGGGGTGCGTAATTGTTGGATCATGTGCCATGGACCTTACCTTTCTCTCAACCAAACAACCTCCGAGCTAACGAGGAATGTGATGCACCACACCAAGTTAGAATCACCAAATTCACTAGTATTATATTAGACGGAAACCAAACTAATTTTTTGAATAAAATTAAATCTCGCCTGAGTTCCCTCTAACCATAGACCTTTAAATCACTTACAATGACTTGTGACAATGAAAACAATGTCCAAATAATGAAAGCTACAATAATAACTTTTCATAGGAATATGTGACAGACGTTTTCTATGCAGCACGGCTTCGGAGTATTTCAGATTAAAAAGCAAATTCAAAGGGCATCAGATGTAACACATGCATTTTACTCAGACTTGTAGATTAATCAAGAAGGTGACAAGAGGCAACAAGTATATTTCAAGAGGAAATAAATTAATTAACTTAAATTAAATTAATTTATAAACCTGACCAACCTCAGGGTCAACATTTTTATCTTTCTCAAAGAAACAATAATCTACAATGTTGATGACTGAATTCATGAAAGCATTTTTTGCAATAGAATTTAGATAGCCCCAAAGAATACATCAACAACACTGCAGCATAACTAGCGAATAATTAGAATATCTAAAAAAAAGGTCATGTTGATTTTTCTTGTCTCATTAAGAAGATCAGAGTCCTTGATTCTTTTTGAAATCCTAACAAAAACTTCACACTCCAGTTTCTACTTGCGGATACTGATACAACAACAATTGGTCAGATTAGTCCCTGCAAAAAAAAAGAAGACACACACATCGAAATTACAAAATGACAGCCTCCGGTCTGCTCACCAGAAGCCATATGCTCAATAAACAAGTTATTAATGGGCATCCTCTTTGTTCACATGATCAGATTTCTCGTATTCCTTGTTCTTCCTTGCTAAAGTTCTTTCCTCAATCTTTTGAACTTGTTCCTCTTTGAGCTCTGCTCTCTTCAGGGTCTTCTCTTTAAGTTGCTCAAGAACCTGAAAAAAAGAGTGAGTTCAGGGGCAAAAAAACACAAACAAAAACAAAGTCAAGAAAATAGTGATAAACTACTTCCATGAAACAAATAAATATTCATCGCTAGCCTAAAACTTTGAATTACCTCGGAGCATGCAGAAAAAGACACAAGACCAAGAAAACCAAGAACATCCTTGACTTTCTTTTCATACGCAATTAGATCTTGAAAATGTTGTCGTTGCTGCTGCTTTTCCTACAGATGGTCGGTGAATCAGATTACACAACCAAGCACCATCGATGACTAAAAAACAATTGGCATGACTATTTTGTTGGAATTATAAATCAAAATGAATGTGATTGATTACATTAGTAAAGAAGTTAAAAGTATCAAAATGAATGTGATTCATGACATTAGTAGAGAAGTTGAAAAGTCATCATAAAATATGATTTAAGGCATCAATAGAGAAGTAAAAAATCATCATAAATTATAAAATTAGAAGAGTGATCATCATTAGAGAAATGAAAGAGTAAACATGATTTGGAGAAGTTAAAGAGTCATATACGCATTACTTTATTGTCATTTGTTTATGACATTAAGATGATTGGTATTCTTAATAAGTTTTTCCTTTGAAGTCTATAAAAGACTAGTGTAACTCTTTGTTTTTTTAAGCAAGCAAGAAAGAAAAGTTGAATTAGATTTATTTTCCATTTAAAATTTTAGATTATAGTATATTAGTCTGTAGACTTATATGTAATAATTGGTATTAGAGCCATTTCAATTTTTTCTTCCATTTTATCTTCTCCTCACGGTCTTTATCAATAATCTTGTTAATCCATAAGTACCCAAGTTATCAAAGAATAACTATGAGAGTTGGTCCATTCAGATGAAAACTCTATTTAGTTCTTAAGAGTTGTGGGAGCTAATCATTGATGGGTTCAAGGAACCCACACAAGAGGTGGAAGTTGTCTACACTGACGAAAAGAAGAAGGCTCCAAGAGAGCAAAGAAAGAAGGATAGTAAGGCTCAATTTTTACTCTATCAAGGGTTGGATGAGTCTACCTTTGAGAGAGTTGCCGAAGCAACAACGAGTAAGGTAGCATAGGAAGTTCTTACTACCATCTACAAAAGAGTCGAGCGGGTGAAGCGAATTCGCCTCCAAACTTTGAGGAGCAATCTTGAAGCTGCTCAAATGAAAGATGAAAAAAAAATCTCTGATTATTATTCACGATTACTTCTAATTGTGAATAAAATGAGGAGAAATGGAGAGAAGATGGAGGACATCCGAGTGATGGAGAAATTGCTCCGATCACTCACATCAAAGTTCGAGCCCGTGGTGGCGGCAATTGAGTAGTCAAAGAATTTAGAAGAGATCTCAATAAAGGAGTTTATGGGATCTCTCCAAGTTCATAAGTAACACATGCAAAATAAGACTAGTTCCATACTCCTGGAACAAGCATTAGAGTCAAAGTTGTCTCTAAATAATTGAGGCACACACAGTAAAGGTCGTGGTCATGGTAGAGGTAGGAGACGTGGTCCCTCAATGAACCACTCAAAACCAAGTAGAGTTCAAAGCTTCAAAGGTCGAGAAGAAAGCAATCGAGGAAGATTCACATCTGGACGTGAAAACAACAAGAACGTCCAATGCTACAACTGTCAAAAATTTATACATTATACTTCGAATTGCTGGCACAGAACTGAATTTCTTACCAATCTCGCTGAAACAACAAATGATGTGGGTAATAACTCTATTCTTCTTCTTACTATGATGATTCAAGTGTTCAAAATGATATTTGGTACCTTGACTCGGGTGCTAGCAATCACATGTGCGGAAGAAAGAACTTTCATGGAACTCGCAGAAGGAGTTTATGGAAGTGTGAGCTTGGGAGATTCTTCAAAACTCCCTGTTAAAGGCAAAGGAAAGATCAAAATCTACCAAAAGGTGATAAGCCTGAGTATATTTTTGATGTTTATTATATTCCTAACATGAATATTAATATTCTCAACATCAGTCAATTACTTGAAAAATGATATAAAGTATATATGGAGAACAATCATCTTTGGTTGAAAAATGCAAAAGGAGGCCTCATAGCTTGTGTTAAGATGAAAAGGAATCGCATGTTTCCCTTGCAACTAAATATGAAAGTTGAGAAGTGTTTTCAAGGACTCGTGGAGAATGAGTCATAGAGGTGGCATCTTCGCTTCGGCCATCTAAACTTCAATAGCCTGACGCTACTATCCACAGCCGACATGGTATAAAGCTTTCCAACAATCGATCCACTGAGTCATTTTTGTGAAAGTTGCATAATTGGCAAGCAACATGACTTCCTTTTCTAAGTGAAAAGTTGTAGAGAGCGGTTGCACCATTGCAACTTGTTCACACTGACATTTGTGAACCATTAGATCCCGTCTCTTTAGGAGTTAATAGATATTTTTATTACCTTCATTGATGATTTCAATAGAAAGTTGTGGGTGTACATTCTTAAAGAAAAATCTGCTACCTTTACTACTTTTAAGCATTTTAAAGGTTTTATTGAACCGGAGAGTGGCCATAAGCTAATAACTCTCTAATCTGGTCGAGGTGGTGAGTACACCTCAAATCTGTTTCAAGAATATTGCCAGGAGCAAGATATAAAGAGGCAATTTACTACTGCCTACACATCACAACAAAATGTCATCACAGAAAGAAAGAACCGCACCATTTTTGACAGGACAAGAACCATGCTCAAGAAAAGGGGCTGCCGAACAGTTTTGGGTGGAAGCCGTGGCGTGCTTAGCTTACTTGAGCAACTGATGCCCTACAAAGATAGGGAAAAATAAGACAGCTCAAGAGGCATGGAGCTATTACACGCCTAGTGTCGAGCACCTACGAATTTTTGGGCATGTTACATATGCTCAAGTACCTGAAGTCAAAAAGAAGAAGCTTGACAATCGCGGTGAAAAATTCATTTTCATCGGATATAGCGAGGAATCGAAGGCATACAAGCTCTACAATCCACTATCTAAGAAACTAGTGGTTAGTAGAGATGTTGGCTTCAATGAGAAGAAGCATGGAGTTGGAGCAATGAAGAGAATGTCAAAGAGCAACTCGTGGTGGATAAATCTGATGAGCCCCATAGGAGGTTCCATCACCAGTTATACTACTATCTTCTCAATATGCTACACCGTCTCCTACAAGAGGTTCTCCATCTTCTGGGGAAGGTAGTAGTAGCGAATTCTCCGTACAACAAGGTCCCATCAAAATGAGAAGCTTCAGGGAGACCTATGAGCAGATAGAAGAAGATGAAGAGACTAATCTCTTCTACTTATATGCTGATCAAGAGCCTCCCATTTTTCAAGAGGCTAAAGAAGAAGATTGTTGGCGATCAACAGTGAAGGAGGAAATTCATGCCATCTAGAAGAACGATACATGAGAGTTGACAACACTTCCACAAAATCACATGCAATAGGCGTCAAATGGGTGTACAAGATTAAACGCACAACAGATGGTGAAGTTGATCAGTTCAAGGCGAGGCTTGTAGCGAAAGACTACAAACAAAAGTACGACATTGATAATGAAGAAATCTTTGCATCAGTTGCTTGATAGGACACGATGAGATTATTAATTTCACTTGCACCTCATCACGGGTGAAAAGATATATCATTTAGATATTAAGTCAGCTTTTTTCAATGTATTCGTGAAGAAGAGGTATATGTACAATAACCAGAAGGTTTTCTGGTAAAAGGGCTTCTTTCACATATTCTTTTTACTTTATTTTCTCCTCTATTTCTTTTCTTTTCCTAGGTATTTTTATTTGTGAATTTTCTTTCATTTATTCTTTGATCAATCTTTAGTTTTCTTCTAGCGTTTCCCCCTTTTTAGTACAGTTTACTTTTGTTTATATCCATATATTTTGACTTTTTTTCGATTATAGTCTACATATTTTTTAATTTTTTTATCTAGATTTTTACATTTTCTTTTTCTATTCACTCTTTTAGTTTTCAGTTTTTTTCATTCTTATTCCAAAATATCTTATTTTCTTTTATTTTATATTTTCTTACTTTATTTTTCAGATATTATTCTATTTCCTGTTATTTCTTTTTCTTGATTTTTTTATTTTACTTTTTAACTTTTATTTTTTGTTTTTTATTCTTATTTTATTCTATTTTTTAAACTCCTTATTTTATTTTTTTTAAAGATTTCTTCTTTTTTTTTTTCATTGAATATTATTTTCTTCATATATAATTAGTTTTCCTCTATTTGTTTAAGAAAATAGTTACATTTTATGTTGAATAGATGAATATATATTTTTCTAAATAAATAGGTTAAATAAAAATATAAAATATATCTGTATCAATTTAGGAATTGCTCAAGTTAAAAAAGAAACTTCACGTGCATGACACATGCACCTTTGTAGTGCTTTTTCAATTTATCTTTTGTGACCGAGGCTGGGCCATCTACCAAAAATGAATATGGACCAATTGGATCATTTGGATGTAATTACATCTCTCATTCTTATATTCATGCCGCCTTACTTGGCCCACTGCTAATTTGTCAGGTCCATACAACTTTCTCCAACTCCTCCCTCTGCCCACATACTATTCCTATTAATCCTCAGTCTCTCCTGGCCCCCCGGTTTCTTCCAGTGTCTTGCCTCCAACCAGGCATGTCCATGGGTCAGATTTGGACTCATACCCGACTCGAGGCAGACTCGATTACATGGGTTTGGTTAGGCTTATATACAGATGACCCAAATAGGACATGCATCTGATTACCCTATAAATAAATGGATCGAATCTTGTTCTACTTGTACTATACCTGATTAAGACTTAACCTGTTTAATTAATAATGTCTTAAAATTAAATATTTGTTGTGGGATATTTGTTGCAATGATATTTTTGAACTTACGTTTGATGTTGGATAGTTGGAATTTTGCCTGAATTTAATCGTTTGAAACGGTGTTATTGGAGTAATATGGTTTGTGGGAAATCTAGAATAGACAAGTTACAAGATAATCGGGTCGGGTAGTCGGTCTGGACCCGAGACTAAATGAGATGGGTACGGGAACAATGAGTTTGGACCCGTGGGTTACAGGTTGGGTCTGGTACTTATAATGGTACCAAGTTCAGGTCTGATAATTACTGTACTACCTAAACCCAACCCATTAACAGGCCTACTACCTCCGGCTATATAAAGCAAAGAGATCGAATATATGAAACTGGAGAGGAATTCAGTGGCAAACCAAAAAGAAAAGAAAGAAAAAAAAGGAAAAAAGAAAAGACATGAAATGAAACCTCATAGTGTCACTCTCTCAATTCCCCTTCATATTCTCTTCTGCTAGTAACCTCATACCGATATTCTCCAACTGTATCTAACTTGACTACAATAGCAAAGAGAAGGGTGCGTGTAGTAGTTGATTTTCAACACATGCGCGCAAGCCTAACATGGGTTCAAAAGCCATGTGTGATTAGGGAAAAACCGCGCACAAAAAGTGTATGTTATAAAATGAAGAGTTAAAGTGTGTGTGCTTTGGCTTCCTCGATACTTCCGTTGTAGCATAGAGGCTAAAACGAGTCGAATCCATAAGGACGGGAGACGGTAGAAGCTTTACAGGTTGATTCAAGTGTGTGTTAACGGTTCTTCAATGTTTGAAAGAATGAAAAGAAAACAAAACAAAGATTGAAAAGAGAAGTACGGTGAAACACAAAGAAGTGGGAAACATAGAAGAAATAGTTTTTGTGGTTTTTGTTTGTATATCTAAAACAAAGTGAAATGGAAAGAAAACCCATGGCTACTAATTACTAATGACTCCACCAACATGCTAACCTCTTAGTGATAGTTGCCTCATATGTATCATTGGTCATCACTAGTCCTTAGTTCAAGAGCTTTTTAAAGCATGACCCATATGTTAACTCATCATATCCAAACTCAACAAAACAAGAGCAAGCTACACTTAAACCATCAAAACTAGACAAGAGTAAGCATGGAGTAAAGTAATGTTAGCTTGTTAGAGAGTTAGGATGTTAGAGTGTTAGATCCATCATCATGAGCCATCAATGGCTCTCGCAAGAGTAAGGCCAAGTAGAGGCTATTAGATTCATGTGGATTATCAAGTAAGAAGTTAGACTAGTTAGTGATTAGTAGTTAGTTGCCATGAGAGAAAAGATTAACTAAATATGTAAAAGGGATTAGAGAGAAGAAAACAAAAATAGGTAAAGAGAGAACCTTTCATAGATTGTCACCTTCTATTATAAGCACTCTTGCTTTCTACCATGTACCACTCTCTCTCCTATTACAAGATCCACAAGAAATGAAAAATACAAAGGAGGAGGAAGAAGAAGAAGTAAACTAAACTACACTACCCTAAACTACAACAAAAATAAGAAAACTACCCTAACTCTCTGTATATCTTCAACTTTAGAACCCCAGGGGAGTATTTATAAGCATCAGGGGAAAGGGGGCTAGGGTGATAACCCCTGGCCCAAAGTACGGGCGCGGCCGCGCCCGTATGGCCGTGGAAACGCGGCCCAGGCGCGCGCGCGACGCTTTCTACCGCGCGCTGTCGCGTTTGTCCCCTGTCGGCTGCATGTCCCGGTTTCTGGTTTTGGGCCCCTGGTTTTGACGAATTAACTCTCCAAAGTCAATGGTTATATTATAGGCCACCCATTAAATGGTGATTTAGGGTCTTCTTCTTCATTACACACCATGAACCTAAAAAAATACAAGAGAGGTATTATTAGTAGAATTTAATATGAAATAAATGTGGTGATGTGATATAAAATATGCAGTTTTAGAGACTAATCACACCCCCACACTTATCTTTTGCTCGTCCCGAGCAAAACAAAAAACTAAAGGAATTATTACACCACTTTCGCAAGTGATGCGATTGCACTGAGCATGTGCAACAAGCCGTTAAACCTCTAAGTTT
This sequence comes from Agave tequilana, assembly GCA_038442645.1. Taxonomy (NCBI): domain Eukaryota; kingdom Viridiplantae; phylum Streptophyta; class Magnoliopsida; order Asparagales; family Asparagaceae; genus Agave; species Agave tequilana. Next base: position 36,303 of record JAVJIF010028439.1, on the reverse strand, counting down.
TCCTTAGAGGAGGAGTTTTGTCTCCTGAGGGTTTTCAGCAGATTACACCCACAAAATTCATAACAAAAGAAATCAAATGTTAGTATTTAAAAACACATTTTTGAAATAGAAAAAAGTGTTGAAGTATTTTTGTGAAAATATAAGTGATCCAAGGTCATAGGTTAACCAGAAATTATTCTTCTTTAAACTAAGTTGAAATGCAAAATCTTGTTATAAATTAAATGTAAGAATTTAAAATTGAATTGATTCTTTGATCTTTCATAAAACTCTTAGAAAAATATGCACTTTGTGAACTGTGAAGATTTTTGGGATATCGACTCAAACTTTCATGCCATTGATTTTTGTATATTTATTTATTATTATTATTTGCTTTCCTTAGTTTTCTTAGGCTTTTTTATTTACTTGGGTAGTGAGCTTTTAGCCGTTGACTCCCAAACTAGATAATCTTAGGGCACTAGATGAGAAAATATCCCCCGGACTTAAGAACTCAAGTAAACAAGGCCACAAAACTAAAGGGGATTATTTTATTTTTATCCACCGTTTTAGGTGTGAATAATCATGCTTCCTGAGGTAATTACTCAACTTCAATAAGTGATTTTTTTATTATCATCATTTTTTTCTAATATCGTTTTTTATGGCATTTTCAGTCTTTGTTTCAATTCCAGAAATTGTGTAAGTGTGAAGTGCATAAATTTAAGACAAAAAATTCAAGATCAATTTATCTTTCCAATCTTACTTTCTTATTCTAAAATTTAAAAAAGATCTATTATTTGACTCAGTTTAAAATTTCATAATTTTAGGTCTTCCTAATTCTTAAGATAATCTTAATTTTCTTAAAAAATAAATTAAAACTATTTATCTTATTTCAAAAAGTTTTGTAAAAAGAAAAAGAAAATTTTAAAAATTTCCTAAGAAGAAGTGTAAAAGAAAGAAAATGCAAAACTAACTATGTTAGTAAACCCTCCCCCACACTTAGCTCATGCATTATCCTCAATGCATCGTGAATGTGTATATATATGAAACAAATGGAGAGGGAAGGAAAATTATCTCATGGTGGTGGTTCTGGTGGTGGCCTGATTGGGCCAAGCATTGCTACCCAATCAAAATATCGTGAATCTTGCAGAAACTCACCAGTGACCTCTCTAATACGACCCATAAAAGAATGATTGAATGAATGGTCTTGTTGAAAAAATTATCCCCATATAATGTCCAATTTTCAAAAATAATTACTGAGTCAATTTCTTCAATATTCTCGTCCAACAATGAAGTGTGATTCTTGGAGATGATTGATTTGGACTCAAATGGAACAGGAATAAAAACCGATACCGACTCGAAAATTTGACTTAGATCAAGTCGAGAGTCAACAATGAGAGTCGAAATTGGTTCAAAAATTGGGTCCAAACCAAAGAATTGATGTTCACACACTTTTCCCATCAATGAAGTATGATTCTGGGAGATGATTGATTTGGACTCAAATGGAACAAGAATAAAAACCGATACCAACTCGGGAATTTGACTTAGATCAAGTCGAGAGTGAACAATGAGAGTCGAAATTGGTTCAAAAATCGGGTCCAAACCAAAGAATTGATGTCACACACTTTCCCCTTTAATAAAGTGTGATCATAAGATATTGGTGATTCAATTTCACAGTGTACTGGTACAGAATTCAATGTTAACTCTGGAATAGAGAAAAAAATCTGATAAGGATACGGGGGTCATTATTGAATCAAAAAGTGAAATGGAATGACTAACATGAGATTCGGGATGACATTCAGGTTCAATTTCAATTTCAGGAAAGGGATAACTTGCCAGAATGTCCAGGCGACTTTCATAACTTGGAGTTTAGTCAAGTTCAAATGTGCGTTCTGAAATTGAATTTTGGTTTCCAAATTAACATGATTCTTGGGTCCAATCGGTAGAGTTAGGAATATAAGGATTGGTCAAAGGTTGGCAAGAAAGACTTTCCTCACTCTCATTGATCAAATCACTCATTATTGAGTCTAACCTACTGATAGGCGGGGTAACAGAATTTTGAGTCTGAATCATAACTTCCATACTTTTTGCATATGGTTCTTCTTGAAAAGATGAGTATGGAAGTTAATTTTGAAAATTGTGGTAAAATTGTGAGTCCATCAGATTTTGCGATTGCTGCACGGACTCACCCAAGGGTTCCATACTCAAGTTCAGTATTGAAGGTTGTTCATTTTGAATTGATGAGACTAGAAAAGATGAGTAGGACTCTTGAAAATTTGGTTGAGGTGATGACTCCAACATATTTTGAAATCATTGCACTTTTTTACAAAAGACTTCCAAACGCTTTTCTAGTTCAGATTCTTCTTCAATTGGATGTTCTAGAAAAGAAGTATATGGAGTTAGATCTGGGAAGGATTGTGAATTGAGAAAAATTTTAAATTTGTTGCTGGGACTCAAGCATGGCTTCCATACTCCTTTCCAAATTAGATTTTTCTTCGTTTGTGGAACAGGAAAAGGAGGATATGGATTCAAATCAGGGAATGAATATTGTAAAAATTGTGGACAAGGTGGTTGAAAATTTGACTCGGGGAAGGTGAATCCCCATGAACTCTGTGAAGAGTGAAAATTATTTTGAAAATTATAGTCATTGGATTGGGGATATGGGTCATATTGAGTCGAATAATCCCAATCCAGCCTATATGGTTGGTTCATGTTGTACATAGCCGGGTCGGAGTTATCCGAGTCAAAGATCAGAGTGAAATATGGATTCATATTTGGATTGAAAAAATTATTGTTGTTGAAAGCCATATCACAATGTACAAAAAGGAAAACAAGCAAACAACAAACAAACAAAGAAAAAGAAAAAGAAAAAGAAAAAGAAAAAAAAACAAGCCTATACTAGGGTTGACTTAGACCTATACGACTCCTAACTGGTTAGACTGTCTACGGGGGTACATTGTCAGAATCTGACCACAAGTTAGGAGGTATCCGTGCTGGAGCAACGGGCCTAATTATGCCAAACCACTGTTCTTCAAGGTTTCGCCTCTCAATCCCCAACCTTAGACACCGATTTGACAAAAGTCAACTTCTAACAACTTCCCCCTTAGGTCAATCTCTTAAATGAGTCCGAGATGTCCCTAGGGGCCAACGCCTATCAAATTTTATTAAGACTTGTGTTGTGTGAGTGGGGAGGTGATTTTTGGACTAAGCGAGGGTAATGACTTCCCCACCTTATGTTGTATTGGGTTTTGCCCTTAAGTTCAATTCGCGCAAGTATGCAATATAGATAAGAATAAACACACAAAGAGAGTAAATCACTCATGTGTTTGTCCTAACTATATGCTATGCAATACGTACACCTCCGTCAAGATCACAACAACACAAGAACAAAATACAGTATTTTGGAATTGAAATTGACACGTGCTTAGATACAAATGTCTAAACCGTTTTAAAGCATCCAGTTTTCGTATTTAAGTTCTTAAAATTATTACAGCACACAGATGATATAAACAAAAATTAGCAGCAGAGTATAAAAATATACAAGAGTTTACCCAACCACACTAAAGCAAGTGTGGACTTCTGTAATGCTAAAAAAATTTGACCTGCACACCAAAAATAAAAAAGAAAAGTTAACAAAAACGTGAAATCAAACAGTTCCCATCCCCGGCAACGGCGCCAAAATTTGATCGGGGGAAAACTGCGCACAAAAAGTGTATGTTATGAAATTAAGAGTTAAAGTGTGTGTACTTTGGCTTCCTCGATACTTCCGTTATAGCATAGAGGCTAAAACGAGTCGAATCCACAAGGACGGGAGGTGGTAGAAGCTTTACGGTTGATTCAAGTATGTGTTAATAGTTTTTCAATGTTTGAAAGAATGAAAAGAAAACAAAACAAAGATTGAAAAGAGAAGTACGGTGAAACATAAAGAAGTGAGAAATATAGAAGAAATAGTTTTTGTGGTTTTTGTTTGTATATCTAAAACAAAGTGAAATGGAAAGAAAACCCATGGCTACTAAATAGTAATAACTCCACCAACATGCTAACCTCTTAGTGATAGTTACCTCACATGTATCATTGGCCATCACTAGTCCTTAGTTCAAGAGCTTTTCAAAGCATGACCCATATGTTAACTCATCACATCCAAACTCAACAAAATAAGAGCAAGCTACACTTAAACCATCAAAACTAGACAAGAGTAAGCATGGAGTAAAGTAATGTTAGCTTATTAGAGAGTTAGGATGTTAGAGTGTTAGATCCATCATCATGAGCCATCAATGGCTCTTGCAAGAGTAAGGCCAAGTAGAGGCTATTAGATTCATGTGGATTATCATATAAGAAGTTAGACTAGTTAGTGGTTGTAGTTAGTTGCCATGAGAGAAAAGATTAGCTAAATATGTAAAAGGGATTAGGGAAAAGAAAACAAAGATAGGTAAAGAGAGCTCCTTTCATAGATTGTCAACTTCTATTACAAACACTCTTGCTTTCTACCATGTACCACTCTCTCTTCTATTACAAGATCTACAAGAAATGAAAAATACAAAGGAGGTAGAAGAAAAAGAAGTAAACTAAACTACACTACCCTAAACTACAACAAAAACAAGAAAACTACCCTAACTCTCTGTATATCTTCAACTTCAGAACCCCAGGGGGGTATTTATAGGTACCAGGGGAAAGGGGGGCGGGGAGACAAGCCCTAGCCCAAAGTACGGTCGCGCCCGCGCCCGTACGGTCGCGTTTCCGTGGCTCTTCTAGAGCTGCGCGCGCAGCGCTTTCTGTCGCACGCTGTCACATCAGTCCCCTGTCGGCTGCATGTCTCGGTTTCTAGTTTTGGGCCCCTGGTTTTGACGAATCATCTCTCCAAAGTCAAGGCTATATTATAGGCCTTTAATCACTCATTAAATGGTGATTTAGGGTCTTCTTCTTCATTGCGCACCATGAACCTAAAAACATACAAGAGAGGTATTATCAGCAGAATTTAATATGAAATAAATGTGAAAATGTGGTATGAAATATGTAGTTTTAGAGACTAATCAACGGGCCCTGCTCCCCTCTTAAATTGGTTTGACACTATCTATTCAGATCCTTTAATCAGAACTCTGCAGTTCCCCAGGGATTTCAGTAATCAGTACGAGGATCATTTCTGGAGTTACTCAAAGCTCCGATATGAAGACCCTCCACAACCAACCACTCCTATGCTGCCCACAGCTGAACGGCATAATCCCCGCGATTTACGGATCCAGCCATACTGTCAGATTATCCCAACGTTCAAAATGTTACAAATTAATTTTATGTGGACTGTGGGAGAAAATAAAATGTCTTATTCGACTCACGCGGACTAATCTTCTTGTTTGTTGGAATCTAAATCTTGATTTGAGTCAAATTTTCATTTTTAATGTTAACTTAGTGATTAAGTTTTAATATTGTCTATTGTTTCGGATTATTTTTATGTGAACTGTGGAGAAAATAGAGTGTCTTGCTTGAATCATGTGGACTAATCTTTTTGTTTTGTTTGAATTTAAATCTTCATTGAGTTAACTTTTCTTTGTGGTGGTAGGATCTAACCCCCTGCGAGTCTGGATGTAGCTGGCTCTGTTTCCAGCTATACTTTGGGCCTGTTTGGTTTGCTGTAAGTGAGAAAAAAGAGTGTAAGTGGGAAATGAGAGAGAAAAAGTGAGAAAAAAAATAGGAAATTGAGAGATCCTACTTTTTTTAGTTTGTGGTGTTGTTTTCTAAGACTCATTTTGAAGTGGGAAATTCACAATTTTTATAGTCTAATTTTGGGGTGAGATCCTAGGCAACTATTTATTACACGTGGAAAAATCATAATTCAAATTAAAATAGGGTTATTGTCAATTAGTTTCAAAATTTTTCTAAATTTCATACTAGTCCCTAAAATCTTCATATTTTCAAATTGACACCCCAAATTTTATAAATTTGGTCTATTAGTTTAAAAAGATTTTCTGAAAAATACGTGTTTTTTCCACCCATATTTTTTTAATATGAAGTTTTATACGGAGAAGCATCAAAATATGTTTTTTTCCTGGAAAAAACAATGTTTTAAGCCTTGTTTTACTAAAATGGTTGAAACATATTATAAAAGTGTTTTCAGTGAATCAATGAAACCATTTACTTTCCTTAGAGGCCGTTTGTTTCGCGTAAAACTCCGTAATTCGTAAATAATTTACTACCCAGTTACAACTACGGCGTTTGTTTGGACCGTAATTCGTAAAAGACTTACGTAACTCAACTAACACTCACTTGCAACCCAGTTACCACTCACTTACAGCCTAGTTACACTTAATTTTGTGGCCATACAAATTTGTAATATTTTTTTATATTAATATTAAAATTTTTTAATATTTAACTTTTCTAATATTTATTTGCAGTATTAAAACTTTTAAAATCACCAAATAGTTAATTTTGTGGTCAACTTTTTCACTTACGACTTATACATTACGATAACCAAACACCGTAAAGTACAACACACTTTCCCACTTTACAATTTTATATTACCAACCAAACACCGTAAAATTTACATACATATAACTCATTTACAATTATAAAAGATTTTACCAATTACAACTACGAATTACGGCCAGTTACGACAACCAAACAACCCCTTAGTGGGGACAGTATAGTCTAATATGCAATCTATATCACTTTATAAACTTGAAGATTAAATTTTGTGATATCTCACTAATTTAAAGACTTGGGAGTACTATTTAAAATTTTGGCAGCACTAGATGTTTATTTCGAAAATTTTCCATTTTGGATTCAAAGATCAAATCTGAAATTTCTTTGAGTTTATGGATTTGAAGGTCAAATTTGAAATTCTAAGCATTTTTACTTATTTGTGAGTTCACTTTGTAATTTTTTCATATTTATAGACATGAATATCGATCTTACAACTGACTTGAAGGTCTATTTTGTCATTCTCCGGCAGGAGATTCCGAATATTCTGTGTCCTTTAGACAATTTGCTAAATTTGGCCCAATTTAGTAATTTTACTAATTTTCACTAATTGGCAATACTTCAATCTTTGTGGATCGGATACTTTTGGATTTTAGTCCATATAAAAAGTACTTGATCGACAGAATATCTCTTAACTGTCAGTACGAGTTTGGAATTTTGATGCAGTGATAGGGAGTTTAACACTCAGATTCAATTTTCACCGGGTGTGTTTAAAAGGCGGAGTTACAAAAAAGAATATTGCTGCAAAAACCTATATTTTAGCCTATAAAAAAGATGCTCAACCCGCGTGGCTATGTTAAAATATTAATATATTACTCTGAACTCTCACCACAACTTCGAAATTGTATTAGAATATCAATATATTACCATATCTTCGGAGTTTTATTATAGTGGTAGGAACTTTAATAGGATCCTTTTAGGTTAAATTCTTCAAACAAATTATGCCGCTATTCAATAGGCTAATTTAAGACATTTTTTTTTGTTCCTTGAGAAATTAATGCCTATATGAGTTATAATTGATTTGAGATGATTATGTTGGATCTAATTTTATTCCATACACGATCTACATATATACTGTAAGCCTCTTTATCAAGATCAAAGGGAAGGAGGTTTAGGCATACCTGATTCTATCACGAAAAAGATGCCGAAGGTTGCACGATCTCGAAGTCGCCAGCGTTGAGAGAGGGGATTTTTTTTTTCCAGCCACCAAGTTCTCTTCTTGATCCTTAGAGGAGATGAGAGGCCTCCAAAAGAAAGATTAGGTCATGATAGATTAGTTGGTGGTGGAGAGGGAATCCTACCCATGATATATATAGCACCAACGTCTCACACTCCGCGCGCTCCTCCATGGCGATCTCTACTCTCCTTCCCGGGCACTCTGTGGCCTCGCCAGAACACTCACGACGCTCCGCTGGCAAGCAACCCGATCCCCTCCGCGAACTTTCAACGGCTTCTCCTTGCCGTACACCCCGAGCACAACCCCCACTTTGGCCGGCAACCCGATCCCCTCCGCGAACACTACGGCAATTTACCGGCATCCTCCAGTCTCCTCCGCGGTCTCCACCTCCGCCGCCGAGCTCTGTCGTGTTTCCATTTGCGTGAGTCCCTTCTTCCCTCCCTCTCTTTAATTGTTAAGTGTATGAAAATATACATATGTGGGTAACTATAAAATATATGTATGTGTGTTATTTAGGGAATATGTGTGTTATTTAGGGAATATGTGTGTTTAATATTGTGTTGAGTATATGTGCATGCATGCAGTTATGCGCATGAGCATATGTTTGTGTGTGTGGGTGCTTGCATGGTGGTGCAATAATGCATGGTGTAATGGTGTTTGCTCTTCCCTGGTCGGCCTTTACCAACGTGCCGTAGCCCGATGACTCAACCACGGGCAACCCCGGCAATCATTCGAAGTCACCGACATCCTCCGCGGCTTCCGGCGAGCTCCGCCGTGGGCTGGAATCAATGGCAAGGCCATGTTTCACACCCTCCTTTTCCCATGGCCGGATCCACTTGCCGTCTTCTCCGTCGGCGAGCGCGAGCACACCCCTCCTCTGCGGGCACTCCGGTGAGCCGTCGACACACTACGCGGCCTCCACCTCCGCCGGCGAGCAACTCTGTGGCCGAGCCCACGTGAGCTCCTCTCTACTTGCATGAACTCCTCCCTTGGTAACTTTCTCCTTTTAATTACATGCATGTGATACTGTATATACACATGCATGAGTGTTGTGATTGGGTGTTAAATAATGTATAGGTAATTATTTGTGTGTTGTGTGTGTGGGTCTCTAATTTTGTGTGAACGGGTGCAGTGCATGTGCATGGTGATTGTGTGCATGGGTATTTTAATAAGCATGCATGTGTATTAGCATTTAAACATGTATATACATATATATGTATATATGCATATATTAGTATATGTACACATGCATGTGGGGGGTATGTATATTATGTGTACGTATGTGTTGGATATCAACGTGTGCATATTGTTGCATGTCTCAGCGATACGGACCCACTTGCAAGCGATCCGGATTCGTGCTCGCAAAGAACCCTATGCACTGGTGATTTGAAGGCCGACCCATGGGATGATCCGGATATTCATACTGGTTCGTGCAGTGAAAACCAGACGGCAATTTGAACCCGAAACCGTGTCATTTCTGCAAGTGTACACGAACCCCTTCTCTTCGACTTTTCTTCCATATAAAAATTATCTTTGAACTCCTAACTCTCGATATCGTGTTCGTTATTACCGGAATTGTCTCGTAATCCTGTTAAAACTCTCTCTTCCCGACTATACAATCAATTCTTATGTTTCTGGTATTATTTCATGACCTAGTTACATTGTCTTGCATTTCATGTTTTACATCTTGTTATTGTTCATGACGCAACAAACTTATATTGACATGTTTGCTAGTATCTGGTAGACTGTTTTATTGTCATGAAATTTATACTGATCACGACTGAGAATTTTATATGAAATCTTGAGGATAAATGTTAGATGATATTGTGATCCTGTTAATACTGGAAATTTATTGAGGAAATTGACCATTAAATTCTGAGGAATTATTCGAGAATATTTATTGGAATGCAATACTTATGATCATAACAAGACTTCTATGACTATTGGATTACATACTGGATGACATTGACATCACCTGCACTACTTTGCATTTATCTGACATCACTTGTACAACTTTGTATTTATTATTGCCACTGTCTACATTGTCCCGTGATCTTGGTACACATTGTAATCACTATCTGACACTGACATTCTCGATACCAATTCCAGATCATGTTATATTGAGTCACACATTGTCTTGCACTTGCATTGATTAATGAAATTAACCAAGTCGGAGTTGATGGGGGAGACCGGTAGCAAGAGAAATCAGGGAGGTGTGCTTGGAAGTGCGATCCCTTGTGGATTTGAATGTCACACGTGTTCTTGTGTTCTTGAGATTTATGCGCGCACTTTTTATTATATGTCACATGATACCTGAGTACAGTGAACTGTTTCTTCCTGCTATCGGGATCCACTAACGCATCACTTATTTGATATGCAGCAGTCTTGTGTGATGGAGCACAAGATAGTTGCATTAGTATAAGGTTAATAAAATGTTAGACATGTACACTTGCATCATATCCTGCATTGTCTTCAGTAATCTAGTACCTGATATATATATATTTTCATGATATTGATCCTTGAGACTTATGTGACATGCATTATCTTGACTACGTAATGTTCCTGGACCTACCATGTTATTTTAACTTGTGATCCTGTGTTCTTGTGATCTTGTGATTATGTTACACAACAATTACTCGTCCAGGACATCTCATGTTCATTATATATAATGTCACACCATGCATGCACGGTCCCCTTGTACATGATCTATCGTCTCAATTTTTCCTGTTATTGTTATCACTTTCAATTCGATAATACTAATCATATTATTCTTACTATTTCAATACCCTACTTGTGCTATTACTACATTTTTTTCATATTCTTCTTTTATTGTCCCTCGTGTACTCTTGTTGGTCAGCTTCTGATGGTCCTTTATTATTTTTCAATATTCAGGTCAGATAGCCGGTATAGAGGGCTGATCGTAGAACTTTCTGGTTCAGTTGTTCTCTGGTGAGTTTAATTTCTTTCCTTGACTTGTCTTATTCAGATATGGTGGATAATATTGTTTATGATTCCGTGTTTCATATATGTGCTTTTATCCCTGCGCTTGGTTGTATATGCATATATGTGCGCTATCATGCTCGTTGTTGACAGCCTAAGGTACTCATAGAAGAGATTTCACTCTTCATAAGTATTTGTTAGCCATCGTCCACATACTCTGTATTTTGGGACGCAGGGCGTGACAATAAGGCATACGCATAACTTTATGATTTTTAGATAAAAAGTCGATGGCCCTCAGATTATATCAAGTGACAGTGAAACCAAAGGGAAGGACCAAGAAATTTATTTATTAACTCGACAAATAATAAAGTATAGACAAAGGACCTTTGGGTTATATCTCGCTAAGTCCAAGAAATGGGAAAGGACTAGTAGCAACTCACTTCACAAATAAAGAAGCAACATCAGGTAATAACGGGGCTTTAGCAGTTATATAACAAATATGATGTTGAAAGAAACTATAACAGATTAGACTAAGCTCTATAATTTGTTAATTTGAAATAATCAAGGTTTGAAATATCGTCCAATACTGATATTGATGCTCAATACCGATATTGCCAATACGACCTTATATGACCGAGACGATATCGACATTACCAATATGACAAACCGAAACAGTCGATAAATGCTGATTTTGCCAAACCCGATACCAAAAACCTGCAGCTGATATCAAGATTTCAAACCATGAAATCAGTGTGTGATCTTAGATATGAATAGTAGATATCTACTTATAGAAGACTTCAGGTTGCAGCTTAGATTATTCTTTTTTCACTAAACTATATGGGCTCTTAAGACATGGAGTGATTAGGTATCTTCAAGGATTTGCGAAATTCTTGTAGCATGCATGCCCACTACATACAGGCATACATGAGAGAGTTGTTATATCACTTAAAAAAGTATTTATTATCTAACAGTATTCAGTTAATACAGCTTGATTTGATACATATATTATCAAGTTAGCTAATGTTATGATGACATGCCTACTGAATGCCCTTCTCCAAACTAAATCAGTGGGCATCTTCCTGACTGACATACTGATTTGATGCGGTTAAGAACTATAGATTCCTTTAATCAACAAAGAAAACCCTTACCTCATTCCCAACGCCATCCCTATCAAGATCCTCTCCCATTCCTATCATTCCACCACCAAAGCCAATTGCCGAAACCTTCTTCATCCTTAATATTCCTCACAGCAACCCGTCCGTGAAAATAACCCCTTTTAATTCATGAACACAATAACCTCAGTAGGTTTCCTTTATTATTCTTGACCAAGGCCTTTAACAAAACATATCCAAATATACTAATATCTAGCATGAATATAGTACATTTGTACTTGATTAATGAGGTCTATTAAAGTTAACTGATATAATATTATGCCCATATTAAAGTCACATTTATATAGTTATATAGTCTCTTGAAATATAAAGGGTACCATGATGGAAAGGTTTTATTTCAAGGGTTTTATTTGCAAATGTGCGACCCACTTTTCTCCTCCTGCAAAGAAATACAAAATTATCGCTCATTTTTTTGAGAATCCCATCGCTAAAAGATTTTCTGGAGGTTTTGTGAAAGGAAAAGGAGATAGAGAAAAGAGGATCATTGCATTAGGGTTTGCAGGAATCAAAACAAAGGATCAGGATCTTCTTCTTCCATTAATCAATGGATTCGGTGGAGATCGTGTGTCGATCTCAGATAAGAGGTATTGGTGTTCGTGGGATCGTGTGTCGATCTCAGGAGGACGCAAGGAGGGCTCGTGGAATCTGTGGTGGAGTAGATCCGGAGAGAAACTCGATCTAGGGTTTCAAGGGAAAGGTAAAAATCTAATTTTTATCTGAGTAGTGATCTATTTCCAGTTGGTTGTTCTTCCGCATAGATAGAGGATCAAGTAATCTCAATGGCAGAAGAAATTGCTTCGGTTAAGACCATGAATCCTCACCCGAGGATTGATGTTGTCAAGTTCAACGGTACAAATAACTTCAGGATGTGGAGATGTGAGGTTATGGATGCACTGAATGCATCGAACCTCGAGGACACTCTCCTATTGGAGAAAAAGAAGAGCACGACTACTGATGAAGAGTGGGCAAAGATGAACAGGTCGGCGTGTGGGTTGATACGTTCATGTTTGTCGCAAGACATAAAATACCTTGCACAACATGAGATGTCGGCGAAGCATCTGTGGGAAACCTTTGAGAAGAAATACCTGACGAAGAGTGTTGAGTCCAGGTTGCAGCTTAAGAGTAAGCTGTATCGATTTCAGATGAAGAAGGGGAGCATAGTGAATGAGCACATCAACCGATACATGAAGCTTCTTACAGACTTGGTGAACGTGGATGTCATTGTAGAAGAGGAAGATAAGGCGATCATCTTCCTGAATTCACTCCCGGAGGAGTATGAGACATTCACTCTGACCTTTATCAATGGTAGGCAGACTTTGGACTACCATGAGGTGTCGTCTGCACTGACAAGTTATGAGACGAGGAGAAAGGAGAGACATCCTTCTCAGTCAAGCTCATCGGCGGAGGCATTGGAAGTAAGAGGCATGGGCTCATCTAGGAAGGGCAAGGAGGTTAGAGGAAGATCGAAGTCCAGGTCGGGCTATAGGGATCTGAGGAGGAACCAGTGTGCCTTCTGCAGAGAGATAGGGCACTAGAAAGTGGACTGTCCAAAGTTCAAGGGGAAGAAGGAGTCGAAGGTTGAAGCAAATCTATCAAAGGTGACGAATACTTAGAGGAGTAGTTCACAGGTAGATGGATCAGATTCGGACTCATCAGGTTTCTCGTTTTCAGTCAGTTCTCCCATCATTGGTAACTCATGGAAAGATGAGTGGATTCTGGATACAGGTACAACATACCATGCGTGCCCTAATCGGGGCTGGTTTTCTAGCTTTGAGAAGCTGGAGGGGTGTTCGGTTGTTATGGGCGATGATCACCCATGTAGTGTGGAGGGTGTAGGTACAATCCGAACCAGGATGTTTGATGGGATAGAAAGGGAGCTGAAGGGAGTGAGGGATATACCTCAGTTGAAGAGAAATCTCATCTCCGTGGGAATTTTGGAAGCATCGGGCATGGTGATATCTGTTCGAGATGGTGATCTCAGGATGATCAGAGGCTCGATGGTGGTGATGAAGGGCGTCCGCCGAGGCAATCTTTACTATTTGACGGGTAGTATTGTGACAGGTCAGGTGGAGACTTCGAGTTCCTCAGATGATGGTGGCCCGGAGGTCTAGCAGGGAAAGGTCGGACAGGAAGAAGAAAGGTCTTTGCAAGCTCCTGCAAAGATGGGATCGCTGGAAGGTGCTGCTACCTGCAAGTTGGAAGATGGACACAGCGTTCTGGACAAGAAGAAGGTGAGATTCAGCACCAGTACTCACCGCAATGAAGGTCTTCTTGATTGTGTTCACATGTGCATATGGGGACCTGCTAAGACGGCATCGCTTGGAGGTCACAGGTACTTTGTCTCTTTTGTTGATGGTTCATCTAGACAGGTTTGGATATATCCAATGAGACAAAGGGGTGAAACCCTAGATGTGTTGATGAAGTGGAGAGGAAGAATGGAGAGGCAGATAGGTAGGAAGATAAAGGAGCTTCAGATTGGTAATGTTGGAAAGGACATGTACCAGTTCCTACGATTTGGCCAGAACACAGGTATTGCTACTCACTTCACAACAGGTACAGATGGGTTGGCTAGAGATGTAGTCTGTTCCTTACTGGAGGAGGTTCGGAGGTTGTTGTCTAATGCAGGATTAGACAGGTCGTTTTGGGCTGAGGCGACTGATTATGCTAGCCATCTCATGAACAGATCGACTGTGATAGGAGGTAAAGCTCCATTGAAAATTTGGTCTGGGGAAGCTGCTCAAGATCATGATGTGCTGCGGGAGTTTGAAAGTCCGGCCTACTTCAGTGCCAAGAATGGCAAGGTGAATCCGCGAGCAAAGAGGTTTGTCTATTTGGGCGTCAAGAGGAACAGTTACAGGTTGTGGGACCTCGAAGACAAGAAGATCGTGATGAGCAGGCATGTCACATTTGGAGAGACTTCAGTGTTGAAGTCCACCGTCTCTCAGCAGGTGGAGAGGACGGAGACCAAGGAAGTATCGCAGCGGGTGGAGGTTGATGCTACTCCATCATCTCCAGTTGGTTCGGCATTAGAGGAGACTTCACCGGATGTGACACCGGGTGGAGATCATGAAACCAAGGGTGATGCTGAACAGGTTGAAGACATTGTTGAGGATGTCGAGTTGTTTGCAGCTATTGGAACCAAGGTGAAACCACGCTTGTGGGGAAAGAAGCATGAATCTCAAGCTTGTGATCGTGACAAGCTCAAGTGGAAGGCCGTTGTTCTCCATGATGGTCGGGAAGAGGTTCCTATGACTCAGTCTGACAGGTTCGCTGCTGCAGATACAGGTACCAGTACTTGAGCTTGATGAAGCTCATTTTGGATGAACTACGGTTGGCTTGATCCTTTTGGGCAAAGGTATGTAGGCAGCCGTAAAGGCGCAGCCAGTTGGTGATGCAACCCGTATGAAGCTATTTGTGTTTCTCGAGAAGCTGTTTTGGATCTTCACGTAGAGGTGAAGAGTTGTGGCCGATGGAACTTCACGTAGAGGTGGAGAGGCTTCACGTAGAGGTGAAGTGTTGTGGCCAGTTGGACTTCACGTAGAGGTGAGGTATTGTGATCTCGATGAACAGGTGATCTTCTGGTGAGAAGATGTTGAGCTTGCATAAGGAGTGGTGTGCATCCAGTTGAAGCCGATGAAGTTTGATGTGCTCTACGCAGACTTGGTTGGACCGTCAGTGGAAGACAGGTAGACTAGATAGAGCTAGTCAGTTGGATAGTCAGTGTTGGCTCATTAGGAGTCTTCGTGAGGTCATGAAGTTGCGGAGGAGGAGCCACAATATGATGATCGACATGTATGGAAGTTCTCCTGAGGTGAAGTGCAGGGAAGGCATGTGCGATGTTTTCCACGGATAGCTGAGCTAAAGATCTCAAGCCGAGATCGTGTGTCGATTTCGCCGAGATCGTGTGTCGATTTCGTCTGGTGCGCGCAAGCCGAGATCGTGTGTCGATTTCGCCGAGATCGTGTGTTGATTTCGCCAGGTGATAGACTGGGGTACGTTGGAGATCGGCTCAGATTTGGAAGAATCTTCGTCGAGGTGGAGAATTGTTGGAAAGAGAGGTTATTGCTGAGGAAGTTGACAAGGATCGTCGAAGGGTCGTCGAGTGATCGCCGAGGAAGTCGACGACAAAAGGACGAAGGAAGAAGAACCAGAAATCAGCAGCAGCAAAACAGCAGGCAGAACAGGTTTACGGTCGACCGGCCCGGTCGACCGTAGGAAGGAGCAGCAGCTCGGTCGACCGGGCCGGTCGACCGACGTGCACAACATGCACAAGGTTGGATCTCGGTCGACCGCCCGGTCGACCGACTGGAAGTACCCAACTCTCTGTTGGGCACCCGGTCGACCGACCGGTCGACCGGTGGAAGGGGTCGGTCGACCGGCCGGTCGACCGACAAGCGGGTCTGCAGTTTTTCGGGAAGGGTTATTCTGAACCCTATTTAAAGGGCTGTTGTATTTTCTAGGGTTTGTATCTTTGAGAAAGATCAAGTATCTATTTTGCTAGAGCTCTCTTGTAATCAAAGAGGCTGCTAGCAATTGTAATCTTCTTCCAAGTAAATTAATCTCTTTCTGGATTGCCCCGAGGACGTAGGCATTGAGGCCGAACCTCGTTAGATTGTTTTGTTTGCGTGTGCTTTCTTCTGGTGATTGTTTTGTGCTGTTTGGGATTGTTCTTCGTACTTGGGAGATTCAAGGGATCCTCATCAGGTTGTTGTCGTGGGTGCAACAAGCTCCTCTCTACCTGCATGAACTCCTCCCTTGGTAACTCTCTCCTTTTAATTACATGCATGTGATACTGTATATACACATGCATGAGTGTTGTGATTGGGTGTTAAATAATGTATATATGTATGTATGCATATATTAGTATATGTACATATATGCATGTGGGGGGTATGTATATTATGTGTATGTATGTGTTGGATATCAACGTGTGTGTATTGTTGCATGTCTCAGCGATACAGACCCACTTGCAAGATCTATACCCGATCCGGATTTGTGCTCGCAAAGAACCCTATGCACTGGTGATTTAAAGGCCGACCCATGGGATGATCCGGAGATTCATACTGGTTCGTGCAGTGAAGACCAGACGGCAATTTGAACCCGAAACCGTGTCATTTCCTGCAAGTGTACACGAACCCCTTCTCTTCGACTTTTCTTCCATATAAAAATTATCTTTGAACTCCTAACTCTCGATATCGTGTTCGTTATTACCGGAATTGTCTCGTAATCTGTTAAAACTCTCTCTTCCCGACTATACAATCAATTCTTATGTTTCTGCTATTATTTCATGACCTAGTTACATTGTCTTGCATTTCATGTTTTACATCTCATTATTGTTCATGACGCAACAAACTTATATTGACATGTTTGCTAGTATCTGTAGACTATTTTATTGTTATGAAATTTATATTGATCACGACTGAGAATTTTATATGAAATCTTGAGGATAAATGTTAGATGATATTGTGATCCTATTAATACTGAAAATTTATTGAGGAAATTGACCATTAAATTCTGAGAAATTATTCGAGAATATTTATTGGAATGCAATACTTATGATCATATCAAGACTTCTATGACCATTGGATTACATACTGGATGACATTGACATCACCTGCACTACTTTGCATTTATCTGACATCACTTGTACAACTTTGTATTTATTATTGCCACTGTCTACATTGTCCCGTGATCTTGGTACACATTGTAATCACTATCTGACACTGACATTCTCGATACCAATTCCAGATCATGTTATATTGAGTCACACATTGTCTTGCACTTGCATTGATTAATGAAATTAACTAAGCCGGGGTTGCTGGGGGAGACCGGTAGCAGGAGAAATCAGGGAGGTGTGCTTGGAAGGGCGACCCCTTGTGGGTTTGAATGCCACACGTGTTCTTGTGTTCTTGAGATTTATGCGCGCACTTTTTATTATATGTCACATGATACCTGAGTATAGTGAACTGTTTCTTCCTGCTATCGGGATCCACTAACATATCACTTATTTGATATGCAGCTGTTCTGTGTGATGGAGCACAAGATAGTTGCATTAGTATAAGGTTAATAAAATGTTAGACATATACACTTGCATCATATCCTGCATTGTCTACAATAATCTAGTACTTGATATATATTTTCATGATATTGATCCTTGAGACTTATGAGACATGCATTATATTGACTACGTAATGTTCCTGGACCTACCATGTTATTTTAACTTGTGATCCTGTATTCTTGTGATCTTGTGATTATGTTACACAACAATTACTCGTCCAGGACATCTCATGTTTGTTATATATAATGTCACACCATGCATGCACGGTCCCCTTGTACATGATCTATCGTCTCAATTTTTTCCTGTTATTGTTATCACTTTCAATTCTCGATAATACTAATCATATTATTCTTACTATTTCAATACCCTACTTATGCTATTACTACATTTTTTTCATATTCTTCTTTTACTGTCCCTCGTATACTCTTGTTGGTCAGCTTCTGATGGTCCTTTATTATTTTTCAATATTCAAGTCAAATAGCCGGTATAGAGGGCTGATCGTAGAACTTTCTGGTTCACTTGTTCTCCGGTGAGTTTAATTTCTTTTCTTGACTTGTCTTATTCAGATATGGTAGATAATATTGTTTATGATTCCGTGTTTCATATATGCGCTTTTATTCCTGCGCTTGGTTGTATATGCATATATGTGCGCTATCATGCTCGTTGTTGACAGCCTAAGGTACTCATAGAAGAGATTTCACTCTTCGTGAGTATTTGTTATACTCCGTATTTTGAGAAGCAGGGCGTGACAATAAGGCATATGCATAACTTTATGATTTTTAGATAAAAAGTCGATGGCCCTCAGATTATATCAAGTGACAGTGAAACCAAAGGGAATGACCAAGAAATTTATTTATAAACTCGACAAATAATAAAGTATAGACAAAGGACCCTTGGGTTATATCTCGCTAAGTCCAAGAAACCAAGGACAGGACTAGTAGCAACTCACTTCACAAATAATGAAGCAATATCAAGTAATAACGGGGCTTCAGCAGTTATATAACAAATATGTTGTTGAAAGAAACTATTACAGATTAGACTAAGCTCTATAATTTGTTAATTTGAAATAATCAAGGTTTGAAATATCATCCAATACTATATTGATGCTCAATACCGATATTGCCAATACGACCTTATATGACCGAGACGATATCGATATTACCAATATGACAAACCAAAACATTCGATAAATGCTGATTTTGCCAAACCCGATACCAAAAACCTGCAGCTGATATCAAGATTTCAAACCATGAAATCAGTGTATGATCTTTAGATATGGAATAGTAGATATCTACTTATAGAACACTTCAGGTTGCAGCTTAGATTATTCTTTTTTCACTAAACTATATGAGCTCTTAAGACATGGAGTGATTAGGTATCTTTAAGGATTTGCGAACTTCCTGTAGCATGCATGCCTACTACATACAGGCATACATGAGAGAGTTGTTATATCACTTAAAAAAGTATTTATTATCTAACAGTATTCAGTTGATACAGCTTGATTTGATACATATATTATCAAGTTACCTAATGTTATGATGACATGCCTAATGAATGCCCTTCTCCAAACTAAATCAGTGGTCATCTTCCTAACTGACATACTGATTTTATGCGGTTAAGAACTATAAATTCCTTTAATCAACAAAGAAAACCCTTGCCTCATTCCCAACGCCATCCCTATCAAGATCCTCTCCCATTCCTATCATTCCACCACCAAAGCCAATTGCCGAAACCTTCTTCGTCCTTAATATTCCTCACAACAACCCATCTGTGAATCTAACCCCTTTTAATTCATGAACACAATCAGCTCAGTAGGTTTCCTTCATTATTCTTGACCAAGGCCTTTAACAAAACATATCCAAATATACTAATATCTAGCATGAATATAGTACATTTGTACTTGATTAATGAGGTCCACTCAAGTAGTAAATAATTTCTTAACATATAGACTGGTGGAAGGCAAAATGAATTTGTATTTTGAAACAACATTCCAGTTTACCTTTGCAATCCATTTCCCAGATAATGCAACAGCTATTGTGATTTTGTGGTTTACTTGTCAGCATAGCCAGAAATTATGCACAATGCCTTTAGAGAAAGGTACAACCTGTTCTCCACAACAAACTTTTGACCTGTCCTGACTTGATTCTGTATTGACATTTGACAGCCTCAAAATGCAACTATTTTAAACTTGAGTTTTCATATTTGACTCATCTTCAGACTCCAATTAGTCTCTAGATTTATCTGATCCAACTGGTGCTTCTTCTACGAGCATTGCACTAAATGCGCTATTGGTGATGATGCTACATTTGCTAGAGATAAACAAATGCTTTGAATTTAAAAAATACAAATAAATATTCATGCAATGCAAGCAAACTGAAACAGGGAAAACCCAATGTTCCTAAAAGAAACATGTTAAAGAAAAGCTTAACACAATATAGTGACCATTGATCTAGAACTAGATGGCATGGAAGTAATAGTTCCAACAAGAATTTTAAGTTTCCCCACTAATTATTTACATGGTAAAGCAATGGATTAAGTGGTCACTGAGAACTCTGAAATTGGGAAAGGATCAGGGTCCAGATGAGTTTCAAAAACAAGCATGTGTTTCTATGATAGATAAAAGGAAGTACTGCAGAATATTCCAGTATATAAGAAAACAGTGTTCTAGTAACCTGCAACAAGCTCAGGACGACAAACTCCCATCTCTAATGCACAAAGCTGTGTGAGCAGGATATAGCTTCGCAATTTCAACCTCCTTAGGCGAAAGATCTGCATAATTTCATGATACACCATTTAGGTAAGGGAATAGCCAATATCAACAAATAAATCAAAAGGTCTCTGGCATAAATTTTTGTTAACAGCTCAAAATAATTAATGAAACCCAGGAATCTTATCCGTTCAGTTAACTGATTTCAGTTGATCATGGAAAGGAACTCAAGCAAAAAGAGTTTATGGTAATCTGCTTGATGAGCTTCAAAAGTGAAAATATATTGGCAGTGAAAAGCAATTCAGAGAGTTCCAATATCCAGAATTTAAAGCTAATCATGCCTAGAGACCAATTACAGCAACCTGATCAACAGTTTCAGTGATATAAATGATCCACTGGAGAACAAATATATCTTGAATAAACTTTGACTTGAGAAATAATGAAACACAATCATGAATGCCAACTTGAAAAGGCACAGCATATTCGGAAGGAAAAGTAGAAGAAATAGGTTAACAGAAAGTTACCAAAAGAAAAGAAAATTATTGAGAAGGTAATGAAGTGTTCTAGAAAACTAGAACTGCATGAAAAAATTGAAAGGGAAATGTACCTCGGTCATTAAACTTCTTTAGAATAGGGTCAACTAGTATTTGAAGCTGCTTCCAAATGAGGCATCTCCAGTATAGGAATTTCCTCCACCTGCAGATGGCACAGAAGCCATAGTTGAAATGCGGTTTATAAAAATAATAAGAGAGCAGCATGCAGCTAAAGTAAATGAATACATTGGTGCTAGATGAGGACTTAAGAAATCTCATTAGAATTGTCCAGATTAAAGAACCATGGTATTAGGGGTTGCAGGCTTACAGCTTTTACTGTTTAACAAAGTGGAAGAAGAGCTAATACATTCAATCAGGAAAGCTATGAGGTGAAGGGAGGGGGGATCAAAGAACAGGATTATGAAGATAATGGGAATTTCAAAATTAGTGACCTGGATTTGTGCGAAATCATGGTGGATTTCTTTAGCAACTAGTGAACATAAACAAAGAGGACGATTACGCAGGATGTATATCTACTTGTATGTTGTATCCTACAAAGCAATCAAGATGTAATACAAGCTTTGAAAAACAAGAAGACACTTTAACCACTTTGCATCCTTTTATATTTTCCGTAAGGTGTATATTAGAGTATGAAAGGGTTTTGTTATATTTATTTATTTATTTCTCTTCTATGTAAAGAGAGGAAATCTCAATCTAGGGTTAAGCCGTCTATTTCCTAAATCTAACATGGTGGAGAAGGTGGAGGCAAGGTAGAACAGAGGAATACACAGTATCTCACGTTGCTCTGGTACCATGTTGGGTGAAAAAGATAAAGAGAAAACCGTGTATCCTCAATTAGGGTGTGATCGTTTATTTATAGAGAAAAGAAATACATGTCTTAATAGGAATAAGAGAATACACAATGTCCTACTTAGAGTAGGAGAATTAAAAATAAAAAAAAGAAAATTCTTATTTCTATTATAACAAAAAATCATATTTCTACTCTAATAATATCAAAGCGATTCCTCTTCCATCATCCCATGTGCCTCCGTCAACTTTCTAATTCTAGCTGTCACCGAACCCTAGCCTTCACCTAAGAAATCCTAACTACCATCCTCTCTTATTTTTCTTTCTTTTTTCAGATCTGATTAGACCTGAATCCAAATATGCAAAAAATGAAGTTATTGTTCATATGAACAGTACCTCGGTGGTACCATTCATGATGAACAGTTTTGCCAGTTGAAATTTTGTTAATCTGATGACTGAACTTGTTTTGATCATATCTTCATGAATTGAAGTTTGATTTGATGATTTAAGAGTTGTTCCCTATATTTTTGGGCAATCCAGATGTCACACCCCGCTTTCTAAAATACGCGAAAACGGAGTCGCGACGAGAGTCGGCGACGTATATACGCGAGGAGAAAACCCCACGTATACACGCTACGCCTAAAATAACCTGAGCAAGCACTATGATGAATTAATATCACTGCAATATGACATATAGATTTCTAACACAATGATAGCATAGGAATAAAGGAATAAAATAAGCAATGAGTCCAATGCACAGAGTCATGAAAACATTAAGAATAAAGAGAAGCAAGAATACCGAGAAAGGACGATAAAAAAGAACTCCAGCCCTTGTAAGTCATGTGATCCTCTCCAAATACCTAATCAGCAAAATAACATACATAGACTTGGATGTGCAAATTCAGGGAGTCAGAAACTCCCAATGAGTATAAAATAAGGGGAAGATGCACGTGCATATAACGTGTGAGCATACTATGAAAATATATACTGGAATAAGGCTGAAATATCATGCAAAATATAAATGAATAGTAATAAGGGCAGTCAATACTAGAATGAGATGTCTAACATACATGTATCAGCAAAACATGGTCAGTTATAGTACAATATAGACAGTTTATTATTATTAATTATGTTAGCGAACACCAATTGTCACGCGCAATAGACGTATCACATACTACGCTTACCACACGTGTCAATCGAAGTCCTATGCTATTGAAACTGATAGAAGAAGACGTCCATGCCATAGGTAGGTTTCGTACATACCCGAAACCACAGCCCAGATGCCTGGAGCTAAACTAGGCCCTACTGCTAGGTAGTCAAACAGTAATAGTAACAGTACTCACAGTATCACTGTGAGACAATACTCACAGTATCAATATGGAACAATAAACATATGGGATGTTAGTCATCCCCCTGAACCCTGTAGTGGAACTGTATGTCAGTTGCGCAACCTGTATTCTAGATCCACCAAAAATACAAATGATGTCTCTTCCATCAATTTTCCCAATCTCAGTGTAAGTTGTTCATTTACATTATTATTTAATTCAATCAATATTCATGTTATCTATATTACTGGAATGATACAGTAACAATAATATTATAGTATATCAGTAAACAGTGATCATAGACATTGTAAACAGTAACAATATCAGTGAACAGTAGCAGTAACCGTGTATACGGTAAATAGTATAACTGTACATAGTGTTGCGGTCTAACAATACATTCCCAGTAATTTTCAGTAACATGAAATAATACTTATCAAGTCTGGATACTGAATCTTTATTGTACAGTCTCATCTAGAACTGATCAACATCTCATCCAGTTGCACTAAGATACAACAGTAATTGATCCATCAACTTATAGTCTCAATATAATCATCGTGAATATCAAATAGCAATCCATGTCAAAGTAATCTGATATAGTGAACTACAAGCTCAATAGGCCAATAATACAGTTCTATCCTTTTTATTATCTATTCTGATCATCTATATCCGTTAGTTTATCTTATCTCAAGATAATAAGATAAATACTCAATTACCTTTAATCAAGTCCTCATTAAACAATTCTCCTCATTAAACAATTCGATCAATACACTTTCACCTCAATCAAGTTCAATCACAGATCCATATACCAAGGTAACAATCAACTGTAAAAATGTGAAATCCACCAACTCAGGAAAATCTAATCTATACCTATCCCTCAACCTTGGGTAATTAAAATAGGTCAGTATTCAAAGTTCACTCTATTCTATCAGTCCAAGTCAACTCCACTCCAAAGCAATCCACTAATCAACCCAAGTAACAAGAGATCCAAATCTATAGTAAGACTATATCCTATTTAATAAATACTCAAAGTCCGATTACATTCTCATCTAACTTATCACTGAATAAAGAAATGTCAAGTTTGCTACTTAACTCACCCAAGTATCCACACATATAACTACAATCATGAACTAATCAAATCGAAGATCCAAATCCGATCACAGTCTAAGTTACATCATGAATAGTCCCAGATCCGAAATGGAAACTGAATCACATGAAATGATAAGTAATAATGTCTCTGTGATACAATATCGAATCCACAAGCATACAAGATCAGGATACATCTGATTAATCATCTGTAGTCTATCTGAACTCTCCCTCGGTATGACAATACAAGTCTAGTAATTCACTACACATGTTTAAGATTTACTATTCCACTAATCTGATCTGTCCCAACCTCGAGTCAATCTTTAGTTCAATTAAATTAAAAGATCCAAGTATTGACTACTGAATAACCAACCCGATTGACAATTTATCAAGTACCTTCCCGCCTCAAAACAATACTACTCTGGTATAGATATCACCGAAGTGAGCATGGTCATGAACAGTAATTAACATGTACAAACAATATCTGAACATGGTCATAATTAAACAAAATGTAATTTATAGAAAAACATATGAAACATTTATTGATAGCAGTAAATAGTAATAATACAAAAGTAAACACTTACATGAAATGACGCAGTTTTCAATCCGAATCACCATCGGGTCTGCACTGTACGAACTGGTCTTGATCTCTGGATCATCTCGTGTAATAATGCTCATTCTCAGGATTTACTTTGCAACACTTTAATGCTCATATACTGACAACTCTCACTACTTGAGCAATATCTGGTCTTGTGCAGACCATATCATACATCAACTTGCTCATAGCTGATGCATATGGCACCTTCGACATGAAAGCCTTTTCATCTTCTGTTGTTGGAGCTTGTGCCTTTGAGAGCTTAAAGTGACCTCCAAGCGGGACATTTACTGGTTTAGCATCCGTCATGTTAAACTCTTCAACATCTTTTTCATGTACTCGGCTTGTGATATTTTCAATAGCTTCTTTTCTCTCTGCTGATCCTCATTCTAAGAATTTTCTTCGCCGGACCCAAGTCCTTCATTGAGAATTCTTCCGCCAACTTGGCTTTGAGATTCACAATCTCCTACATGCTTGATCTGATAACAACCATATTATCTACAGACATCAGTAGTATAATGTAGGAATTCTCAAACCACTTGGAATAGCAAAAGTGATCAGCTTGCAGCCCTGTGAATCTGCTACTAATCATGAATTTGTCGAACTTTAGATATCATTGTCTTGAAGCCTTTTTAAAGCCATAAAGACTCTTCTTTAGCTTGCAAACCAACTCTTTTCCCGGCATGATATAACCTTGTGGCTGCATCATATAGATGTCCTCCAAATCGTTATGGAAAAATACAGTTTTAACATCTAGCTGTTCCAGAAATAAATCCTCTGCTGCCACAATGCTCATAACAGATCTAATAGTAGTTAACTTCATAACAGGAGAGAATCTCATTGAAGTCAATACCTTCCCGCTGTTAAAATTCCTTCACAACCATTCTCGCCTTGTAACTCTTGATGTCATCATTCTCCTTCAACAGGAAGACCCACTTATTATGCAGGACTCACTTGCTTTCTGGCAGTTCAACCAAATTTCATATTGGGTCCATCTTATCTCCATAGCAAGCTTCCACTTGAATTTGTCTTTCACCTGCAAGCCTCCTCATAACACCAGAGCTCACCAATATCAGTCAATAATAGATAGTGCAAGACAGAAGAATCTCTCCGGGGCTTTAGTCATCCTAGTTGATCGCCTCAACTCATTTTGGGGTTTTGAAGGCTCTACTCGGAGTGCCTCATTCCCTTTCGGAATGCTTTGAACCTTCTTCACAGTGACATCACATTGAACTCCGAGTCCGCAACATCCTGCTGTCCCAGAGTGCTCCGAGATGTCACTTCGGGAACCTTCTCCGACGTGCTCCTCTCCGTCAACAAGTCCTTGTACACCTTCTCATTAAATACCATATCCTTATGCCTAACGACCTTTTGGTTTTCTGCATCCCAAAACTGATAGTCGTACTTGCTTGTACCTACCCAATGAAGATGCATGTCTTGGACTTCGTATCCACTTACTCATGTGATCTAGATCCACATGAGATATAACCAAAAATATGCAGGTGTTTCAGGTTTACTTCTTTTCCAGTCCATGCTTCCTCCGGTATCCCACAGTTCAGGGCCACTGATGGCCCTCTGTTGATCAGATACATCACCGAGTTGACTACATCTGCCCATAAATGCTTGAGCAATCCAGTATGTATCCGTATGCTCTTAGCACGCTCCAGGATTGTCATGTTCATGTGCTCCGCCATCCCATTCTGATGAGGATTTTTTGTGATCCGTCTTTACTCTACGGATTCCCCAACTCACACAGAACTCTTCAAATCTGCCATTTCAGTATTTGCTCATATTGTCAGACTTCAAGCACTTAAGATTCCAATCTGATTCATTTTCAACTTGGGCTAACAATTTCTTAAACACATCTAACACATCCGCCTTGTGCTTCTAGAAATAGATCCATACTTTTCTACTAGAATCATTAATAAAGGTCACAAAATATAATAAGCCTTCGAAAAAGGGAACTGTCTTACCCTACACGTCAGAGTGAACTCTAACTTTTCCGCCTTTGGATTCTTTCTCACCTTTGAGAAACTGACTCTCCGCTTCTTTCCGTGGACACAATCTTTACAGAAATCTAAGTCAATAAATTTCAACATCGGCAGCTTATCCTCGAAGAGCATAACCTTCATTCCCTTTTCGCTCATATGCCCAAAGTCTTTGATGCCATACTCTGGTTTCCAACTCCAACGAAGCAACTGAAATTGATGCTCCGGAA
Organism: Agave tequilana; assembly: GCA_038442645.1. NCBI lineage: Eukaryota > Viridiplantae > Streptophyta > Magnoliopsida > Asparagales > Asparagaceae > Agave > Agave tequilana. The sequence continues at coordinate 9,244 of JAVJIF010028439.1, read as the reverse complement.
TTAAACGTCATGTTGAGGGTATCTTCCTTCTTACTGTGTGGCATCACCATGTCACCCTTCGTGATCTTGCATACATCACCATCGAAAGTGGTCTTCATCCCTCAGTCCGCAAGCTCACCAACAGAGATAAGATTTCTCTTCAGCTTCGGTACATTCTGACGTTCCTCAATTTTAATCGTCGAGCCATTAGAGAGGCTAACCATGCCAAACCAGTCCACAGTTGGTGAAGGTGTTCAAACTACATTCCACGTAAATGAGAAGGTAAAATAGCCTGAATTATATCAACTGTCCATAACAGCACATCCTGTCCTACTTTAGGGCACCATTGTAATAAGTGGATGCTTGAATGGATGAAAACGAGTTTTGAATTCGAGTAGAAGATACATGAGGGAGATTGTGGTTATTCGTCAACTACAAAATCTTAAACTTTTGCATTGACTCTTCCAACCTATTGATTTTGCCCATCCAACTATCTCCACTATCCTTCCTCCTTTCTACCAAGGGTCCCTTCAGAAACTAATGTTACCACTAATAAGCTGCTACTTCATACACCACAGAGCAACTTTCTAGATCGTAATATTGCCTTTTGTACTGCAGAATGTCTTAAATCTTCAAGTACATCCCAAAAGTTAGTGGTCTTTCAGGTAGCCCAGGTAGATTTTATCACATATTAAAACAAATTCCACACTTGCTTTGATGACAAGGCTTGTGCTATATCAGATATTGGTCTTAATCCCAAGCCTCCTTCCCTATGGTATGCAGACTCTCTCTCTCTCTCTCTCAGCTGATGGAGGGGACCCGACCAGAACCTCCCTTTCCTTAAGAAGTTTGCCATTATTTGCTTTATTTTAAAAATTGTTTTTGCAGACAGCTAACCATAATAATGTAGGTATATGACATTTATAATCATTTCCAGACTTCCTGAAAGGGATGACAACCTCCATTTCCATCCTTCTAATTGCATTGGGACCTTTTCTACTAAAAATTAAGTTTGCTAGCTAAAGATAAACCCAAATACTTGATTAGTAATTATCCTCTTGTGACACCAAAAGCTTTACACAATTCATCCTTGGAAGGGCAAGCATTATTCATGAACAGCTTAGTCTTTTGTATGTAAAGTTGGAGGCCAAATACACTCGAAAAATTGTGAGTGTCCTCCACAACTTTTAAAGATTTTACATCAGCCCTAAAAGATAAGTACATCATCTGCAAAAATCAAGTGTCAAAGTACATATGAGCGGTGAATAATTTAATGGTCCCCTTATAAGATCCAGAAAAACTAAGAGTTTCCATAGCAATGCAAAATTGGTAGGGAGAGGGTCCCCCTGCCTAATGCCCCTAAAACTAGAGAAATAGCGACTTGGTGAACCATTCATTGATACAGAAAAGGTTAATTTAAAAATGCATTTTCATATCCAGTTATTCCACTTGGCTGCAAATCCCACGAGTCTGAGTGTGCTTATAATGTATTCTCTGCTTACGCTATTTAAAGCCTGGCATGCTCTTCTTAGTAGTCACCCATGTAGTGAAACCTCTCACCAATTAAAAAACAAGGAACTATCATGTATCCTCCTCCCTTTAATAAATGCCTAGGTAGCACAGTCACCTAAAAATGTGGATCCCTGGACGCTTGTCAGAAACTTGTGTATCATACACATGAATTAGACATGATAATTCTACTTCCCAGGTGATTTTCAGAATTTGTTAGGTGTCCCTGTGTCGTATCATGCCGTGTCAGTGTCGCATTTCCGCATCCATGCAACAAAGATATATGCATTTTGATCATGAGAGAAGATATGGGAAAGCAAAAACTGCAATCCATTTGCTAAGACTTTTGAAATAATTTTATATAGTGCATTGCAATAAGAGGTTGCTCTCTACTCACCAAGCCCAAAGCCGAGCTCGAACTCGAACAGACGGACAAGGGGAGGATCACGATACCATGAAACTAGAATTTAATGACGATAAACAAAGTGAAAAATGTCCCAGTGCTAAGCACGTGCTGAAAAGGCGTGGCCTAGCAGAGTCTTGAGGACGACGGGCCAATGAAGATCAGAAGAGAAAAATTAATAGGCTCTGATACAATGTTAATAGTTAAATTAAATTGTGTATATTATTGATGAGGGCAACGCTTGAGGATATATATACGAGTACAACTGCATAATATGAAAGCTCCTTCTAGTACAACTAGTACTATAATCCTAATCCTAATATACTCTTTAACATATAGGTAGATAGATATAGACACATTTACATATAAATATATATTCACACACACGCACACATACACAGATGTAGGCAACATATAGCGTACATATATACATGCACATATATATAGACAAATAGACAAACTCGAACAGATGGAATTCGCTTAGATGACATCTAGGGTACATATTCCTCATACATACGTATATATGTGCATGTGTGTGTAGACACAAAAAAAATACAAAAATAGATAAATACATCCATACATACATATATCCATACATACAAACATACTTACATGCATGCATGTAAATCCAATATCCCACTAAATTTTGAAAATAAAAGAATGATCTTAGAATAAGCAATCTGAAAAAGTACTTAAAAAGATTTAACTATGTATACCTTTACTATCTTAACAATCAAAGTATATAGTTTTGTTTTGCAAACTTCAACTAAAAATAAACATATAACTATAGCAGTGATGTTTACATACAACAAAATTTTAATATAAAATATATTAATAATAAGTGGCACATAAATAACCATTTATAGATGTTTTTGAGATGCTTCACGCCCATCAAATCTCACATTTAAAAAATAAAACTATATATAATAACATCTTTTAAAGATAATAAATACAAATAAAGAAACAAACTTGCCAAGATATCAATGCACTGCTTCTAGTCTTGTCAACAAGCTAGAGAATGGCAAAAAGTTCGGAATGTCTCAAAGTGACATGGACTAGCAAAATTAAATTTCAAAATGAAACAACATTAGAAAATGGTCCGAGAAAAGTTCATGATCACCATTCATCAATGTTCGCACTTAAGGCCCATGACTTTATTAGGACCCAAAGAGGTACGCGCTGCCGAAGGAAACAACCAAAATAAAGACCTCTCCTTGTTGCTCAACCACTGGATCAGCCTTCGGTTGTTGCCACCCTCATTAATGGTGTCCAACACAAAAAAAATATCACGGACACCATTTCATTCTCGTGAGAGAACAAGTAATCCATACTCAGACTCAATCTTTGTAATAGTATTGATGGCCAAGCTTATGTTGTAGTCCAGAAGAAAATGTGCATCACTGATCCTGTAAGTTCTCCAATAACATCATCTTGGTGTATTTGATGTTATCTTCTTGATCCTCATACTTCAAAAATAATATCTCGGGGAAGGAAAACTTGTGGTGGGGTTTCTTGAGGTAGTGGTGGGAGAAAGTGAAGCAACACCAATGGATAGGAACTGGACTTCATGGATGTTGAGGATCTGGGTAGACCTTAGGGCTTATGGCTATATAAAGTAATAGATGAGGAGGTCAGGATGCACGTCTTGCAGGATCTGAAAAAAGATATCAGAGAGGTCGAAGGCTGTCTTCAGAGCGGGCATCATGATTTGAAGGAACATGTATTTAGTGGTGTGGAGGTGAGGCACTTATAAAGTTGTGCTAGTAGGGATATGGAGCTTTATGAGTTAAATGGAGTTTGTTGAGAAGAAAGAGCAATTTTTGCCAGTATTGTTGCATAGGTCTTTCATTAGTTCTTCACACAGAAAGGAGAGGGAGATTGGAGCGTGGAGAGGTGGAGAGAAGAGGACATAATGAGGAGATAAGAGGAGGAGCTTGGCATGAGAGAAGGGACAAAACACAAAAGAGAGGAAAGGATACATAGTATATAATTAATTATACATACATATATAAATAGATACATACTTTACATACGAAAAAACACGCATATATATGTTTTGTTTTGATATGTATACATAAACAAACACATACACATATACGCATATATAGACACCTTCACATATACACACATGTATAGACACATACACAGATATAGAAAAAAACACACACACACATGTAGCGGTTAGATTCTGATCTTCATCAGAATCGCGACACACGTCTCAAATAATCAGGATCGTCCCAAGTGAAACAACAAACCTAGTGTTCCTGAGACCACTTCAGGCAGGCCCGAGGAGTAAGCCTGAGTGCCTCTCCGAGATCATTTCAGCTCGAGCCATTCATCCAGATGAGAACATTGGCGAAAGCACTTTGAGATCGGGAGCCCCGATTCCCCCAAGGCGGGGCCCACTATGAAGTCTTCTACATCCACTACTGGATACAGCTCATCGACAGGACTCCGTGATCTGTGGAGTCAATCAGACTACCAGATTACTCTCATATTTCAAACATTATAATGCCTCCAATCCAGCGCAGGTCATTATGAATGGAGGCGGATATTTCTGCATGTCAATCATAACAACCAAGAGCAGTAATCTGAATAGTTACAAGAGAATAACAAACATGTAAATCATGTGGTTATGGAGATTCGCACAACCCGCACTATTAGTTATGACTCTCAGGATATTTATATGCTGAGAACGAGAAGGTGATTCGATCCATGCCAATTGAGCCAAAAAGATTGTAAACAGAAGATAGCTCTACAATCACTGTAATCTAAGCAAACTAGTGAATTCTCTCTCCTCCCCGTGGCTTTTCTAATTTGGGTTTCGTTGCCACATAAAATCTTTGCTTTTGCTTGCTTTCGTGCCGAAATCATTATTATCGTCCTATAAGAAACACAACCTAACCCCTGGTGGTGCGAAATTGACCGGTCGATTAATCATATCCGAAAATCTCCACCACAAATTAGTGCTTTCATTGAGATCTGAGTCCTTACACTCAAGATCTCTCCCCTCATAACCTTCCTCAAAAAGCCTCTTTCAAATCAACTGTGGCCCCATAGAAGTGAGTTGTCGATGGTGCCCTATGGAAGTGAGTCGTCGATGGTGCGACATATAAAGGCAAGGCCATCGCCACCATTGGGGGCACGACCCCTCTTCCAGCCAAACATTCAACTGCCTCGGGAGCATAACCTGATCGCTCAGTACAAGGTGATCGACTGACTACCCAAACTCCGCATATACAGAGCGTACTTCCTTTTCATCTTAATCCTATGTACTACATTTTTTGAATAAAATATTATTCTATACTCCTAAACTTTGCAGTACATCCATCCACACGCCCCGCTAATGGGATTTTCCCCGCTCGAAGACGGCCTCGAGAACCTCCATTGATGGGATTTCTCCCACTCGGAGGCGATTACAACATCCATCCATCCACACGCCCCGCTGATTGGATTTTCTCCACTCAGAGGCGGCTATGCAATCACTCCGCTGTGAGATTCTCGGAGGATCGTGTATGTACACTCAGCTGATGGGATTTCTCCCACTCATAAGTGTCAATGCAGACTTGCCTACGGGCTTTTCTCAGTCATACTACGGGAGCCAGAATCCTCCGTTGTGGGATTGTCTCACTCGGAATCTCCCACTTTGTTGCAGGAATTTCCCCTCAGAGCCCTAGTCTGATGTTCCGTTGATGGGACGCCCCCACTTAAGAGCAAATACACTAACTGATGGGCTCCCCACATCTGAACCCATAGGCAGATGAACCCCCAGTAGTTTCCCTCTGTCGGGTTCCTCCCATATTCTGATGATGAAATTTTCCTCCTTCGGGAGACAACTCCGTTGATGGGATATCCTCCACATGAGAGAACTCTGCTGATGGGTTTACTCCCACATTGAGGAACCAGATCGTCGCACCAGATAGGCCCCCTATCTGGAGCAGACACAACCAATATGTCATTCGGTGATACCCTCACTTCAGACAAACTTTTTGTAGGTCCAACATGACTATGATTATGCGTGGCACAAAGTATATTTATGAGTTTTTCTTGTTTAGATTATCCCCTCAACGTACTAGTCTTGCTTGCATGGTCATAAGTCCAATTGCTCTCCCAGAACAAAAAGCTTCAGGTATGATTTCAGTTTTGTATGTGCTTGATAATTTAGCAGTCTGGAGCAACTCAGGTTGTATTGGCTTGGGCAATGGCTCCGTGAGATGTAAGGTATCTCTGAGGGTTTTCTTGTCTGGATTATTCCCTTGACATACTAATCTCATGAATTAATAAGCTAAACTCATACAACTAAATTTACCCACATTTGCATCTAACATTTTGTTTAAATGTCTCATTATATATTTGTGTGCGCATCCTAATTTCTTCTAATACTTGGTACGTACATCCTGAGATGGGATTTCCCCACTCGAAGGCGGTAACATAGGCTCCTCTACGGCCATTCAAGACATTCCGTTGTGGTATTCCCCCACTCGAAAACCAAACTCTGATGCAGAGATTTTGCCCTCTCAGAGCCCCGGCTTCGCAACTCCATAGTTGGGATTTTCTCCACTCAGAAGCAAGTGAGAACCCAACTTCGTTGCAGAGATTGCCCCTTCTCAGAGGCTCAACTCTGCAGCTGAGATTTCCCCCACTAAGAGGCACAAATTTACACGTATCGCTGTGGGACTAAACACCCCTCGGGAGCACTGACTTTTCCGAACTTCCATGTACCTGTACCAAACATCTTGGAGTCGAAGCAAACACTCTGATGCACGGAGACGACGCGACTGAGTCAGAGACGACTCGGCCGAGTCGTATCCGCCTCGGTCCACTCCGAGACGAGTCCGAGTCACGAATCGATCAACTCAACTCAGAGGAGACCGACTTGGCTGAGAATCGGAGTTGACCCGGTCGACTCAGCCGATTCACGACCGAATCGGTCGTGACTCAGCCGAGTCGACCGTGTCGACTTCGATTCTTGGCCGAGTCAGCTCGAAACGTATATTCACCTGTGACGAACGGGTATAAAGAAAAAAAAGAAAAGAAAAAAGAAAGTTACCTCTCTCGCTCAGATGTGGAGATCGCCGACGCTGCCCGATCGTCGCCGCTCAGATCTGGACTCCGCGGCCGCCCGATCGCCGCCGGCCGCTCCTCCCCAGCCCCAGGTGATGTTCCTCCCTCTCTCTGTCTCTTTCCCTCTCCCTCCCTCTGTTTCTCTCGCCCCTCCCACTCTCACCCGCTCTCTCTCCCCCCACTCATGTCTCTCTCTGTCTCTTTCCCTCCCCTCCCTCTGTTTCTCTCCCCCCTCCCCCTCTCACCCGCGCTCTTTCTCTCCCTTTCCATCTCCCGTCTCTCTCTGTCTCTTTCCTTCTCCCCCTCTCTCCCTGTTTCCATTCTCTCCCCCTCTCCCCCTCCGAGGTATAAGAGAAGCACATGATGATGGTGGTGGTGAATTGTGATGATTTTATCCAGTTCTAGTAGTGATGATGGGGAAGATGGTGATGATAATGATGACAGTGATGGCGGTGATGGTGGCGGTAGTAATGATGACAATAATGAGGACAACAATAGTGCTGATGGACGAACTTATAGTCTTGAAGGTTATGTGCAAATGTTGAGTTTGACATCAAGCCAACATTATGGTGACATATGTCCGTGACTACAGACCACAACTTGAAAGATCTACGAACACTACTATCGGTTTATTTACTTACCGCAGATATGATTTTCATGATGATTTTGTGTCTCATCGCAATTCAATGTGAAAATAACTACAATAGCATGTATTTATGAATGTAGTTTGTGCAATTTACTATATTGTGCATGTATTTTGATATGCTTCTACCGACGACGCGTGTATTTATACTTTCACTTTATGTTTAGTGTGCTAGGTGATATGTTTTGGACATATGATACATGAATGTGGATGTCTACATTTTTTAAGATCTGTCGTGATCTTATCAGAACTTTTTGAGCTTTCTATGTAGCGTTTTGCGCGTATCGCCCGACACCGATCCGAGTCGCCGAGACCGATTCGTCTCAGTGCCTGCCGAGTCGGCGGTCGAGACCGCGACTGTGAACCATGCTCCGATGAGACATCCAATTCCAATGAAAATAATGGTAAAACGAATTAGGCAAGATCCAAATAACATTTTCATTAATGCTTTTATTATAAATTTTCAATTACATCCATTTAAATGCACACTTGGTTACATTTAACAAGAGTGATACAAGATCTATAGCTCGTTTGTTTTGCTTTTTTGAAAAAAATACAAATAATTCGCTCTCGCCCCTTTCAGACCTACCGAGTAAGTTCTGCTGTTGAAGCAAATAAAGATCTGCCTGTCATAGAATGCTTCACACAGACGCAACTCTTTGTTCATGACCTTCCACAGAACTCAGAGGAAGCTCGGGAAATTCCTGCACAAAAATAGGAGATCCTCTAGATGAACTTTCTCCTCTCTAATCAAAACTGATGTTTTGCGACAAGATCATTGCGAAAACTAATTGTTGCGCCAACTTTCTCCACCATCATCTTTCTCCTTCCTCCATTAGACGAGGAAGAACATCGCTATCTACCAGAACAAGAAGTTTGGGGCAAAGAATTTTGAAAAGATAGGCAAACTTCTTTCAGGGGTCCGCCCTATTTATAGATGAAGATATCAGATCGTCTCTCATGTTCAAAGTTCAACCACCCCAGAGAAGTCGATTCATATCCTATAATTTATGGCATATCGAAACATCCAGATATCAGCCGCCTCTACCATATGATTTCATTCATGTCATCAGGATCTCATTCATTAATTTGCCAGCTGTCCGCCAGCCAAGATGCGTCCAATCTAATTCCCAAGGCACCTAGACTGCTCTCCCGTGAAATACTAATAATGCCATGACTTCTTGGAGAAAAATCTTGCCAAAGGATGGATTAGTCCGCTCTCCTCATCTGAGTCTTAGAAAAGCGAAAGACGGAGGTGGCATCTGTAGTGGTCAGATTTTGATCTTCATCTGGATAGCGACATGTCTCAAATCATCAGGATCGTCCCGAGCAAAACAACAAACCCAGTGTTTCTGATAACCACCTCAGCCAAGCCCGAGGAGAAAGCCCGAGTACCTTCCTGAGACCACTTCAGCTAGGCCCAAGGAGAAAGCCCGAGTGCATCCTGAGATCATTTCAGCCTGAGTCATTCATGCAGATGAGAACTTTAGCGAAAACACTTTACGAGTCGAGAGCCCCAATCCCTACAACGCGGACCAACTATGAAGTCTTTCACCTCCGCTACTGGATACTGCTCAGCGACGAGACTCTGTGATTTATGTTGTCAATCACACTGCAAGATCACTCTCACGTTTCAAATGTTATAA
>JAVJIF010028438.1:0-14480 GCA_038442645.1 Agave tequilana | reverse complement strand
ACGTAGCCTACCCCAAATACTTGGGACAAATGGCTTAGTTGTTGTTGTTACCTTTTCCAGAAATGATGCATAACTCTAACGCCTTGAGAATCAATTGATGAATATCAAGCAATAAGACATGACGATCAGTCAGTACTTCATGAAGATTAGATCTCTTTGTCGTGAGATTGCTCAACTATACCTGATTTAAGAATTTCAAAAGCAAGGATGAGGCGAATTATTATTCATGGCTTGAGAACCTACCCGGTACGTTGTTAGAGTACGTGGTTGGCAACCCAACATTAGAGCTGGAAGGCGTATTAGCAACACAAGAAAATCTAATTAAACAGATGATTGGATTTTCAATTAAAAATGAAAACAAGGCACTCTTCAGCAACAAAGAAAATGGCCAACCAGGGGGTCAAACCAATAGGAGTCTTGAAAGAGGTGAGACTAGCAAACAGCCCAGGAGAGGAGAACCATAGATACGATCAGGAAGAAACTTATATTCTAGTGGAGCATGGTTTGGTGATCGACAAAGAGAAGGCACAATGATGGATGTTATAATTGTGGTAAGATAGGCCATTTTGCATGAGATTACCGCTACAATCATAGTCAGCAGAAGGCAATACAACATCTACTGATCACGGAGAAGAAAGTAATAAGAATGGGATGCCCAAGCATCCCTAGCCATTATTGAAGAAGCATATGTTAAACTATAAGAGGTAGGTGATTTGGTGTTGACCTCGATTATGGTAGAGTCAGAACAACCACTTGCAGGCAGAGAAGCAATTAGCTACAACAATGATTGTATTATCGACTATGGCTGCTCCAATCATATGGCTGGAGATAATGAGAAACTTGTTAGCATTATGGAGTATAGAGACGGTTGAGAGGTTGTAATAGACAATAACTCAAGATTACCTGTTACACACATTTGAAAGATCGTATCTGTGTCGCACTTCAACCCACATCATGTACAGTTGCAGAATGTGTCGCACTCCTTGGGATGAAGAAAAATCTTCTTTTAGTATCTTAGCTAACAACCAATAGCAACTATATGGCATTTGGGCCAGAAGATGTCCAGGTGTACGTAACTTGAAGCCACAGGAGAACTAGTCATGGAAGGGGGAGAAAAACTAGAATCTATGTAATGTTAGCTAAATCAACATATATAGATAAGGTGCGAAAGAACGAGACTGCAGAGTTGTGGTGTGCAAGGCTGAGTCATGGTAGCTATCATAAGCTTAAGATTATGATGAGGAAGTCGATGTTGAAGAAACTTTCACTCTTGGAGATCTGAGGAGACATTGTATGTGCATGATGTCAATATGGTAAGGCGCATCAACTACCATACCAGGAGTCGATGTTTCAAGTAAAGGAGTCTTTAGAGCTTGTTCACTTAGATGTGCTTGGTCGTGTAAAGCAAGCATTAGTCGGCTGGGTACATGGTCACCTTCGTCGATGACTTCTCAAGGTACTTGTGTGTTTACTTTCTAAAGAAGAAGGTTGAAGTACTCAAAATTCAAAGGATTTCGAGATAAGATTGAAGGAGAAGTCAGCGAGAAAATCCAATGCCTACGCACGGATAATAGGGAGAGAACACTTCCATGGAGTTCTCTGGCCATCTACGAGAATATAAGATTCGTCAACTGACATGTCTTAACACTCCTCAATAAAACAGGGTAGCATAGTGGAAGACACTGTTTTAAATATCTGCCGAGTCAGTCAAATATCAGCTGATATCTCATTTTTTGCCTGCTGTTGATACGATATGCGGAAAATCGTTCTCCTATATCATTTGCAACAATAAACAGCCGAATGTTGAAATATCGGCCGACAAATAGCCCAATATGAGTCGGCGCAAAATTGGCCGATATAGATTTATTTTAATTGGGTTCATTTTTTTTGAACCCATCAGCATTGAACCTAAACTCGACCAGTCACCCGACTATATAAGTGTTGTTGCATTGTTAGGGCTCAATAAAAATCGAGTCCTAATTTTTCTCCTCTATAAATTGACGGCGACGACGCTTGCCTCCCTTCAATTCCCCTAGCGCGATGATCTCTCCCGAGCATGACGAGCTCCCCCTTGCTCCACCGAGCTTTCCTTGAATCGACAAGCGCGATGATCTCCCCCCGAGCGCGACGAGCCCTAATTTCTTCTCTTTTATTATATTTTTCGTTTATTAATTTTAAATAAGTAGATTATACAACTTCTAATCTTATATTTTTCAATTTCATGAAATAACTTATTTATTGCATGACCCACGACTGCGTGCAAATGTACATTATTTTTTTTATCGTCTTTGCATGCATATTACATCTTTTTTATTTGATAGATGATATCTATGACACTAAATCAACTTTAGTTTATTACTATTTCATTATATATAGTGTCTGATATAAACGCCCGACATGCGCGCGCATCCTCTTTATCTCCCCTGATATCCGATATCTGATATGAAAAATCCCCTTTCGATATGACCCCAATATCCGATATTTAGAACCTTGGTGGAAGAATGTCATCTTGGACAGATTTGTGGAAGCATGCTACATGCCAAGAATGTGCTAGGACGCTTCTGGGCTGAATTCATGAAAACTGCAATGCACGTGATCAACGGGTTACCACATTTTAAGTTGGGATTCATCTCACCACATCAAAAATTATGGAAGACCAAACCAATTGCAAGTCACTTCTGAATATTTGGTTGCTTATGCTGTCTTTATCCCAGATCACCTGCGAACAAAGTTTGATAAGAAGGCAAGTATATCTTTGTGGGGTATGATGATGAAAGAAAAAGGGTGGTGTTGTGACCCCACAACTGGACGAACACCAAGAAATATAATGTTTGACAAAGCGTCTACATGGTGGGCACCAGAAGAAGTTCTACCAGATTCTGAAGACTTAGAAGCCAAGATTAAAAAACGTTGGGGGAGACAAATGAAGAAGAAAGTTGAAGGAACCTAACGAGGCATCCAGTTCTCCCAGATCCCCAAAAGAGAAAAATTCATGGCAAATTGGAGCACAAAAAAGACTCCAGAAAAAGAGAAACCGGGCCAGATTGAGGACATCAATAAAAAAACCGACAAAGCCCTGAAGATCAACAAGACTGCGAAAGCCAAATCCAAAGTATGCTAATGCAGCTATCACTGAGGATGTGAAGGAGCCATCCATCTTTGATGAAGCATTCCAGAGCACTGGGTGGAGAAAGGTGATGGAAGAATAAATTCATGCTTTGAAGCAAAACCAGACTTGGGACTTAGTGCCAAAGCCTAAGAATGGGAAACCCATTTCTTGCAAGTAGATCTACAAAGTCAAGACTCACCTTGATGGTTCAATTGAATGGTACAAGGTGGGACTGGTAGCTCGTGGATTCTCACAGCAGTATGGATTGGATTATGATAAGACAATTCATTCCAATGGGAAGATGACAACTATGTGAATCCTCATAGCCCTGGCAACTAGTAAAGATCAGAAACTATGGCAGATGGATATAAAGAATGCCTTTTTACACAGCGAGGTGGATCAAGAAATCTACATGGTCCAGCCCATGGGGTTTGAAAGTAAAGAAAAGGCGAGATACATCTGCAAGTTAAGGAAACGTCTCTGTGGACTGAAGCAAGCACCAAGAGCATGCTATGGTAAGATAGATGAGTTCTCGATTCAGAGCGGCTTCTTTATTGCTCCAGCAAATTCCAATCTTTTTGTCAAGAAGCATGGAGATAAACTAGTTGTTGTGCTTGTGTATGTGGATGACTTGATCATCACGGGAGATGATGAGGCTGAGATTCAGAGGATAAAGAAAAATCTTTCTGTTTGATTTCAAATGAAGGAGCTTGGGGAGCCTAGTTACTTCTCAGGCTTGAGATAGACAATCTAAAAGAAGGATTATTTTTCTGCCCGGAGAAGTATGCAAGAGATTTGCTACTTAAGTATGGAATGTTCGACTGCAAGCCCGTCTCTACACCGATAGAAACAAATATCAAGTTATGTGCACATGAAGGGAAAGATCTTGAAGATCCGACCTTGTATTGACATTTGGTTGAAAGCCTTATCTATCTGACCATGACAAGACCAGACATTGCGTTCGCAGTGGTGTAGTGAGTCGTTATATGCAGAAGCCAAAGAACACTCACCTAGAGGCAGTGCGAAGAATTGTTGGGCACATCAAAAGAACACTTGACTTTAGCTTACTGTACAAGGGAGGAGAATGTGAGATGTGATTGGCTTTTGCAATGCTGACTATGCAGGATATCATGATAGTTGAAAATCAATGACTTGATATGTATTCAGTCTGGTCTCAGTAGCCATCTCATAGTGAAGCAAAAGAGTCAACAGTATCATTGTCTACTACAGAGACTGAGTACACGTCAGCAGGATGGCAGCTTAGGAAAGCACATGTCTAATATAGTTATTGGAGGATTTGTATCAGCCAACAACAGACTATGTTGTGCCTTTGTACTGCGACAATCAATCAGCAATACTATTAGCAGGGAACCCAGTGTTCCATGCAAGGACAAAGCGCATAGAGGTACATCAGTTCTTGATGGAGAAGATGCTTCAGGAGCATGTAATGATGAGGCCAATCAGGACAGAAGTGCACGTGGCAGATATTTTCACAAAAGGACTTAGCTCTTTGAAGTTTACAGAATTCAGAAGATAGCTCGGGTTGACAAGAAGAGTCAATGTTGAGGGGGAGCGATAAAGTCTTAACATTGCTCATTCAAGAAGCTTCATTGAAATAGGTCCATTGAAGCTAACTAAACTAATCCTAATGTAATTCATTAAAGTGAGATAAATTGTTCGTGTAACATTCCATCCCTCAAAAGCTATATAAGAGGCATGACATGCATTTGAACATAGCAAGCAAATAGAAAAACATATATGTCTACATACCCATGTTATGCTTTTACTTTGTTTGTAAGCCCTTAGTAATTTTGACCTAACCTATGAACATTACCTTCATAATTCTTACTCAGAATAACTGAATAAGCTTCCATTCAAATTATTAAATGAGTCACATGTAGGTAAGTTTGTGGCCTTTTATCTTTTGATACTTGAAATGTTATTAGATTTGCTTTCCTTTTTATTCTCCTCAGTTCTGTGTTTTTCTGCTCGCAGGCTTATCCATTTCAACATGATTGGAATATTGTTTTCAAAAATCCTACTCAGCCTTTAATTGTTGATATTGGAAGTGGTAATTTTCTATATTATTATTTTTATAAGATGTTATTTTTGCCACCATTTTGCTTTTAATTACTATACATTGAACTCTTAGTTTTGTATATATTTAGACATGACATGAAATGATGTTTGGATGAAATGTGCTTGAATAAGACAATAAGTAACTATGTTAATTCTACACAATCTAAAAATTCCTATAAGGTAGAATTTTATTATCGTGAGAAAGTTCCTGTTTTAAGAATTTATCATAACCAGTCATTATGATGCCAAAACTTGATCTTTGCAATTTTGAATGTGTTAGGTAGTCTGCTATTTGGATTGCTGGAATAACATCTGAACTGGAACAATCATTTCTTTTCTCATACCTTAACTCGAACAATGTAATTATTTTTGCTGTCCTATGCCTTTTGGTGTATGGTATTTCATAGTTATCACAATATTTCATGGATTTGTCTTACTTGTTTAAACTTAGGCAACTTGAGCATGAAACTGGTTATTTGATGCAAAAGATAAGATATATGACCATAAAAGAAAACAAAATATTATCACAACTAATTAGGCACTAATCTAATTTTATATTTTGGTTTGGAATAAACAAACTTGATCATGACCATAATTTTATACGTTAAAGTTGCGAATATGATTATCGTTTGTGGCAGTAGAATTTCACTACGTCACAAATGTCAGAAGATATATTTGTTGAGCAGGATTACATATGTTTTATTTGAAAAACTTGGATCGGATATTTTATTTAATAAACTTGGACCGCAGACTGATATTATCTGATATTGCTGATTCCAAGATTTTATTCCTTAGTACACACACATGTATATAAATACATACATGGGTAAGGTCGCATTACACATAAGGTGTAACTTGGGTTTACACCTGCATGTTAAATTAATAGTGGATCGTCCATACCATTCATTGTGATCTACATATTGTAAAACCTTTGTGGATCGAAGATCACGTGGATTGAAAACATTCTAGTCTATGCATCTCATCATCTAAAAATGAAAGGTTGTCGATTATTCGATTAATTTGATTTGAAGAATAAAAATTTCCAATTGATGTTATTTTCAATCTGTGTGGGCTTTATAATGGGATCATAATGAATGGTTCGGATCATCAACATGAATGTCCCACCATGTATTTTCATAGATATGTGATTAACTCTTAACTTACTTCATATCTGTAATATAAAAGTTAGCTTAATAGTATACACACACCCTACAAAACACACAAGCACACAAACTTAGATATATGTCACCCTTGCTTCCTAAAATATGCTGGAGTGGAGATACGACGAGAGTCAGCGACGTATATACGCGAGAAAAATACCCCACATATACACGCTAAGATTAAAGTAATTTGAACAAGCTATATAAGTCACTATGATAGATCAAAATCACTGTAACAATACATACAAATGTCCACACATGATAAACATGAATAAAGAAGTGGAATAAACATCGAGTATAATGTATAGAGAATCAAAGGAAATAACAGGAATAAAAAGGAAGCAAGAATACTGGTAATCAAGTAGAGAGAAACTTTGGACTCCTCATAATGTGTATGATCATCTCCAAATACCTGATTAGAAATGGAATGTACTTAGATCTTGATATGCAAATTCAGGAGAGTCAGAAAACTCCTAATAAGTGTGTACAATGAGGGAAGGTGCACAAATAAGTTACATGTGTGCATATTGCAATTCTGTTGTGAATACAATAACATGCAGTATTAGTTAAACAATAGTTAAGATAATCTGCAATAAATCATATGTCAAGTCAGGTGTCTATCATAACATATATATCAGGTGTCTATCATAGTACAGATATACATATCTAACATGTGAACACAGTCAATTATAGTATATCATGGAATGTTTATTTTTTTAATTATGTTAGCGAGCACCAATTGCTACATGCAGTAAACGCATCTCATATTACGCTTACTACACATGTCAAATAGGGTCCTATGTTATTGAAACTGATTGATTGAGATATTGGCTATATTTTAGGTAGGTTTCGTACATACTCGGAACCACAGCCCAATCACCTGACGCTGAACCAGGTCCTACCACTAGGTAGTCAATAACAATAATAATATGAATAATAAGGGATGTCAGTCATCCCCCGGAACCCTGCAGTGGAATCGTATTTCGGCTGCGCAACCTACATCCTAGGTCCACCCATAATACGGACGATGTTTTCCTTATTAATTTTTTCAATCTCGGTATAAGTTATCTATTATATTATTATTTAAATTGCTTAAATCAATCAATATCCATGTTATTTGGATCACTCGGGCAATACAGTAACAAATAACAGTGACAATAACAATATAACAATATCATGTTACCGTATAACAATAATTTCCTGTAATTTCAGTAATATGAATATACTAATAACATGTCGGGATATTGCGTCACTAGGCAGTCTCATCTAGAACTGTCAAGATCGAAGGATACAACAATAACATGCCTCTTAACCTTAAATCTCAATACGATTACTACAAGGATCAATTATTAAATCCATTGTCAAAGAATCAGAGGGAACAAGTCACAACCTCAAATAATTAATAAGTGATTCTCTCCTTTAAATCTATCTAAGTTAATCCTCTAAATTCATCAGTATATCACTGCTATAAGCAATGTTCTAAATGTCGGATGTCGGCCTAATGTCGGAAGGCAAAATGTAAAGTCGGATTGCAATATCGGAAAAATTTCAGGGACATTTGCTCAATTTCAGATTTCACACACACACACACACACATATGTCCTAAATGTCCTAAAACATCACATATATGATATCTCTATTTGTATAATTAATAAGTTATACTAGCAATAGTTTTATCTAATCACATCCAATAAACATAGTTAGCTTCCAATAAAAATTCAAAAATATCTCAAAAGGTTTATGATGACTAACTACTAATATTAACATCAACAAAATGTCAAAATCTCATAGATTGCAGTTGAGCATTTATTCACGAGCAAGAATCAGTTAATGGTATCCTAATTCGAATTAATTACTCTAAGATTTAACGATGTGAATCAAATTAGGACTGAGCGAGTAATTTTAAGTAGAAACAATGAGGTAGAGAATTCGCCTTTGAGATTCGTGAGGAGATGCCGGATCTGGGAGCTCGCTGGAGCGGAATCTATGATGGAGAAGAGAGACGATGTGGCTCGTCGGAGTTTGGCAGGGCTTCCTGTATCCTCATCTCGTCAGGTTCTCGTCAGAGCTCAGCGAGACCTCGTTAGGGCTTGGCGGAACTCGACGAGATCTTGTTAGGCTGGAGGTGCTCATCGGAGCTTGGCAGGGCTTCCTAGGTCCTCGTCTAGGCTCGTGAAAATTCTCAGTGAACGTCATCAGAGCTCAGTCGAAGCTCGCTGAAGGTCATCGGGGCTCGTGGACTCGCTGAAAGTCGACGAAGGTCGTAGCAGTGTTTTAAAAAACTCATTATATAACCCGTTATAACTCGTTATGTAACGTAACGCCGAACAATCATTATGTAACAAGTCTAAAAAACGCAATATTTGATAACTATAGTATTTTGCTTGTAACTTACGTTATGTTACGTTATTAACGTAATGTACCATAACTTATGTTACGTTGCAAGTCAACTTTTTATAAATAAAAAAAACCCATATTCTCCCGGTCTAGGGAAAAACCCCAAATTCGCTTGCTCGTCTCCTCTCTATAATCTCATTGTCGTCTCTCGTCAGCGCTGAGAAGAAGAAGAAAGAGAAAGACATGCCTCTCTCCGATCGACAACAAAAGAAGAAGCTTACCTCTGGTGGTTCTCCCCAGCATCTCTACGGCGGTTCTCCGTCTCAAGCACAAGTAAAGCTCTCTCTCTCTCCATCGATCTCTCTTTCTCTAGTCCCCCCGGATCTCTCTCCTCCGATCTCTCTTCTGCTCTTTCCTCCGATTACTTCCTCTCTTTGCTCTCTCTCCCTTTCCCGATATCTCTCAATCTCTCTCTTCTCTCTCCTGAGGGGGAGAGCAAAGAGAGATCGGGAGAGAAAGCAGAGAGAGATCGGGAGGATGAGAGAGCAAAGGAAGAGATCGGAGGGAGAGAGTGATGGGGGAGAGAACAGAGAGAGATCGGGGGTAAATATAAGAGAGAGTGAAGGACATTGTGGGTATAATTGACTAGCATATTGTAAAGTGAATTATGAATTATAATAAATGCAAGACTAAAAAAAAAATGAATTATAATTGATTTATGAATTATTGTAAATTGAATTATGAATCTTTGTGTAGATTGAATAGCATGGCTAAAAATTATAAATTATAATGAAATATGCGGATCATATTGTTATTTGCGTAGATGGAATTATGAATTATAACTTGTGAATGTGAAAATTATTGTGAGACTTGCTAAAATGTGTTATATACTATTTTGATATTTTTTAGAGTTTTTAAAATTATTTTCCTATTTAAAAAATTCTTAAATATAGTATATATATTTATTTTTATTAATAAATATTAATCGCGTAACTTACGTTATGCGTTACGTTATAACCTATGTTAACATAACAGAAGAAAAATGTTATCATTACTTTATTGTTATTTTAAACATTGGGTCGTAGAGGCCTCGACAGAGGTCAGTCGAGCTCGTATCTCTCTAGCTTCCTCGTTTCTCTTTATCTCGTGCGCAATGAATTAGGGCTGCGAAAGAGCCCTAATGCCTTCTCTTCTTTTATAAATAGGGTCGGGTTTGGTTAATGGGTTCAAACCCAAAAAAATAAAACAAAATGAAATGTCAATTTCACTGATTTTGGGGTTTGGAACCCCAAAATTGGCTGAAATTTCAGAAATTCACCGAAATTACGGCGATATTAACCCCATTTTGAAATTTGAAATGGAGTAGCCGATTTCGTATCGGCCACATGAATTTCTCGACATTTCGGCTGAAATTTAGAAATGTCGGCCGACATTTAGAACATTGGCTAAAGTCACTTTATATCCGAGTCATAATATATTGAAATAAAATATTCAAGAGCTACATCTAATAAAATTCTCATTATCCAATTCGATCATGATCATCAATACACCCCCCACCTCAATCGAGCTCAAACACAAGATTCTGACACTAATATAACTATCAACTGTATAAATATATAATCCACTAACTCAAGCAAATCCAACCTACACATTCCTCAAACTCGATGAATTAAAATATATCAGTATTCAAAGTTCACTCTACTTCGTCAATTCTAGTCAACTCCATTACAATGCAATCCACTAACTGATCCAAGAAACAAGAGATCCAATCTTTTAGCAAAGCTACATCTTATGTAATCAATCCTCAATATCCAATTAATTCCCGTCTAAATTATTACCAAATAAAAAAATCAAGTCTGTTAAATAGCTTACATAGTATCCACACATTTAAATACGATCATAAATAATCAACCTCAAGACCAAATCAGATTGTAGCTTAAATTTATCACCATTAGACCTGAATCAAAATGTAAACAATTAAATAGTGTGACAAATAAAATCCTAATACCTCAGTAACAAATGCCAAGTCCATATACAGATCGAGGATATATCCAATATGTCATCACCAAAACACTCTACTCTCTCCAATATAATAATCTGTGACTACTACTCTACTATATATCTGTAGCTTCACTGTTCAACTAATCTAGTGTGCTACCAACTTCAAGTCAAACTCAACTTCAATTAAGCCTGCTAATAGATCCAAATGGTACAATTAGATATCTCTAAACTCTTGGTTCCCATTCATCAATAACTCGAACACCCAAGGTTACTAATCCTCGATTAAACACTCCATGATCCATATTATGTATAATTAAAAATTGACATTAAACCAATAAATCCCCAAGTGAAACGTACTCTATTTAAAAAAAAACAAACAAATACTCAGAGAGTTATTCAACTTGTATTCAGTATACTTGAACATGAACAGTAATTAACGTGTATTAATAGTAATTAAACATGAACCGTAATTTAATATAAGATACAACTTGTTGAAAAGGACTCGATCACTTACTAATAAAAATAAATAACATACAAAACAAATAAAGACTCACTTGATTTCATCACGGATGCGTAGCTTTAGTCTCTTCGAATCCAATTCTTCGAAAACGGCTTGATTCAGGCTTCGAACGACCGAGAAAACACCCGAACACCAACTCCGAATCTTGACGAGTCTGAAATGTATTAACGGGTTTGAGATCAGTTTGGATCGGATGTGGGTGCGGGTTGTTATTGGGTCAGGTTGGATATGATCCAACAACGCAAAACCCATTTAGCTTAAATCAATATGATACAGGTTTGGGTCGGACTGGGTGGGTGTCACAGTGGCTTGGCAGCAAGGGGGGTGCCGCGGTGGTTGAAGAGGAGGCGGTCGACGGTGGCATGCAGGGGGCGTCCCTAGCCGCGGTGGCGCCAGGTCATGCAGAGAGAGGGAGAGATAGAGAGAAAAAAGAGTGAGAAAGATGGGGTTGGCGATGGTTCAGTAGAGGTGATGAGGGGGCTATCGCCGTGAGGAGGTGGCAGGCCGTGGTGGCGAGGGTGGTGCGGCGGGAGACGAGGTCGGGGTAAGGAGGAGGCGGCAGCGTGGGTGATTGGTTCATGTGGAGGGGCTAGTCGGCACGGCGACAACGACGGTTTTGGAGGAGAGAGGGAGAGGAGAGATAAGAAGAAGATGAAAATTGGAGTTGGGTTTGGGCGCTTGCGTGCTTAAAGAGGGGGAAAAGAGAGGTTATAGAGAGAGTAAGCGAGAGGGAGAGAGTACGTGAGAGAGTGTGGGAGGACGTAAGAGAGATGGGAGTATGGAGAGTAGGTTACATGAGAGAGGGAGATGCACGTGGAGACATGGGTGAAGTGGAGGAGAAGGTGAATTTCTGCAAGGGTTGAATATAATCATGCTCACCATCTAAACACAAGCCAATGTGGCTTTGTGGTTAGACCTCTCCTCTCTAACCCTAGGCACCGAGGTTCGAATCTCAGCAGCTTCCTGTTATGTTTCATTTTTTTTAAGGACTTGGTTGGGCCTGGGCTCTTGTCATCATGCAATAATGAAATGAAAAGGAAAATGGGAGAATACTTGGGCTTTGGGCTTAGTCTAACAGACAATGAGCAGGAAAATGGGAAAAGGGCTTGGGCTTAAAATCAAAAAAAAGAAAAATGAGATAAAATGATATAATAAGAACAATAAACATGATGATAATAATAATCAAGAATGGTAATTAGTAATAATTAAAGTAACATTAAATAATGAAATTTCTTAATACAAAATACACATACATATTAAAATATTATTTTCACTATTAAATCATGTATTACAAAATATGGTATTACAATATATGTATATATATGGGCTTAACTACACACTTCTCATTCACTCCAAAAGTAAGAGTTGACAAGTTTTTCATCACACATTCCTTGTTGGCCCACTATTACTTTTTTCCCCAGCTAATATTCACCTTTTGAAATTTAACCGGCACATATCTTAAAGACAATCAATAGTGAGAGATGTGTTAACTCTCACTTTTTGAAGTAAATGAGAAGTGTGTAGTCCAATCATATATATATAGAGAGAGATAGGGTAAAGTTACTCATATATATATAATATATATATATATATATATATATATATATATATTATATATAATACAGAAAAATGTATATCAATCGATAACTGAGAGTGTCTCTCAGCCGGCGGTGACATGGCTTAATATGTGCCACTGAACTGGTAATCTTTATAAGGTCCCCGCTTTTAGAAATATCTAAAATTACTAAAAGACCCTCCTGAGTAATCTCTTTTATATACATGTATCAGATCTCTCTGGCTCTGTCATTTTTTATATTGAGCCCCAATTATATTTCATATCCGGCCACCCCATCTCGTTGCCGACCCTTTCCACTTTCTCTCCAACTGAATATGAATTAGGTATCTTCAAGTGCAACTTCATTAACGAACAAAACAAATGCAACCAGAGAGAAGTTTGGATTTATGAGCCAGAGGTTATGTTTTTTTCCTTTCAAATTTTATGTATATTCATGTCATTGATTTGTTCTCAGTCCTCACTACAAATAATTATTACGTTTGTATCGTGATTGCGACCATGATCGCAGACACAAGATTCATATGAAGAATTTGACTTTGGTCGTCCTCATCAATAATTTTTAACTTTTTCTGTAAAAATAATGCGACCTTAGTCGCAGTTCTAAAGTAATGTGAATACTTACAACAACAACAACAACTAAGCCATTTGTCCCAAGTATTTGGGGTAGGCTACATGAACCAAACGAGAATTACGCCGGATCGGGCACATGGATCAGCTTTCTCCACTCATTCCTATCGAGTAATATGCCTTCACTAAGTCCTTTATCCTCCTATCTTGTTGTATTACCTTCATTCATGTTTTCTTCTTCGTCTCCCCTGAACTTTTTTAACTTACCGTAAATTGATACGCTCTACTCGTCGGACTGGTGCGTTTATAGGTCTACGTCGTACATGACCAAGCCATCGTAGACAGTTTTCTCTCATCTTCTCTTCTATGGAGGCTACCCCTATCTTAGTACGAATATCTTCATTTCTCACCTTATCTCTCCGCGTATTACCACATATCCAACGAAGCATGCGCATCTCTGTTACACTCGTAAGTAATGTGAATAATTATTAAATTTTTTTTATACGTAGATATTATATTTTTTTAGGAATGCGACCAACCTCACAGTGGTCATAAAATATTTTTTCAATTACTAATTGTAACCTTAGTCGCAGTCTATAATTATATTAGGAATATATCATGTGGATCTCATAGACCTGCCTTTTTTTGTACTTAATTGATATACAAATAATTTTTTTGTAGAAATTTATGATATGATCTGTAAGGATTTTACTGATTGCGATTATAGTCACAGTTTACTTATGATTTTATATATTTATTCTTCACTGCTGTTGTTTGTTTTTTCACGCACGAGAAGTTTGCATTTGTTTTACACACTGTGATCATAGTCGCAGTTTTTTTAATTTGTGATATACAATGAAATATACTGATTTGAGAGGATTGTGATCATGATTGCAGTATTGAATATCGATACAGTTAATTTTGGACTGCGACCATGTCGTAGTTTTTAACTTGCTTGAATGTACAATGATCAAACTGTTTTTTGACAGGACTGTGACCATGGTCGCAGTTTCATGTATCAAAATAGTTAATAATGCATTGCGACCATAATCGCAGTTTTTTATTTGAGAGTAATTATTAACTGAATACTGCGACCATGGTCGCCGTTGAGATGCAAAATTATTAACTTTT